>JAXIVJ010003672.1:7500-70000 GCA_036785665.1 Chirona hameri | reverse complement strand
ACGTCGGTACCATACTGAAAGGTCAGTGAGGACTGTGCCCGTGCCACTCCGCCCCCGCCCCCGCCTCCGCCCGCGCCCCGACCGTTATTCGTTACCAATCAGTGCGGAGGTCCCTAACTGGTGGCCGTCCAGTCGTGATTCAACGGCGTCTCGACTTCATATGACCGTCATATACATTAATTGCCCGCCCATGTAGCTCAGTCAGGAGAGCGCTGGGCTTCTGACCTTACCCGGTGTGGCAGGCCGGGTTCGAGTCGCTTCGGCGCTTGCTATTTGCCCCTGACTGGGATGGCCTGCGGCCGGTGGCAGCGGTTGCACTCAAGGTCAGGTGACGTCAGAGGGCGGGGCGGGCCGTGTCCAGGTATGTCGGGCACGTAACACTTTCGCCTCTAAATTCTGCCGGCTGCCAGGAATTTCCAATCGGACGGTCGGACGGATCGGAATTTCCCGATCGGACGGTCGGACGGATCGGAATTTCCCGATCGGACGGTCTGCGCAACAAGCTCTGCTTAGCGCGGGTCCTGACCTCGGAAATCCGTCCATTCAAAGGTTCAGACTAAATTGATAAGAAGGCGTTACGTGGCCCCCGATGTGTGCTCCATAGGAACTCGTCGGCGTTGCCATTCCGAATTTAGAACAAGGTTGTCTGACCGTCAGCGATCTTGCTCATGAATCGCTTGCGAAGAAGTTTGTCTACATCGAGAAGTTACGCAATCGTCATGCTCGGGCAGTGGTCTCCTCTCCCAGGGCGTCGGTCAGTGGTTTCCTCTCCCAGGCCACTCGGGTAGTGGTCTCCTCTCCCAGGGCACTCGGGCAGTGGTCTCTCCCAGGGCGCTTGGTCAGTGGTCTCCTCTCCCAGGACGCTTGGTTCATGGTCTCCTCTCCCAGGGCGCTCGGTCAGTGGTTTCCTCTCCCAGGGCACTCGGGCAGTGGTTTCCTCTCCCAGGGCACTCGGGCAGTGATCTCCTCTCTCAGGGCACTCGGACAGTGATCTCCTCTCCCAGGGCACTCGGGTCAGTGGTCTCCTCTCCCAGGGCGCTTGGTCAGTGGTCTCCTCTCCCAGGGCGCTCGGTCAGTGGTCTCCTCTCCCAGGGCGTCGGTCAGTGGTCTCCTCTCCCAGGGCGTCGGTCAGTGGTCTCCTCTCCCAGGACACTCGGTCAGTGGTCTCCCAGGACACTCGGTCAGTGGTCTCCCAGGACACTCGGTCAGTGGTCTCCCAGGGCGTCGGTCAGTGGTCTCTCCCAGGGTGTCGGTCAGTGGTGTCCTAGAGCGTCGGTCAGTGGTCTCCTCTCCCAGGGCGTCGGTCAGTGGTCTCCTCTCCCAGGGCGTCGGTCAGTGGTCTCCTCTCCCAGGACACTCGGTCAGTGGTCTCCCAGGACACTCGGTCAGTGGTCTCCCAGGGCGTCGGTCAGTGGTCTCTCCCAGGGTGTCGGTCAGTGGTGTCCTAGAGCGTCGGTCAGTGGTCTCCTCTCCCAGGGCGCTCGGTCAGTGGTCTCTCCCAGGGCGCTCGGTCAGTGGTCTCCTCTCCCAGGGCGTCGATCAATGGTCTCCTCTCCCAGGGCGTCGATCAATGGTCTCCTCTCCCAGGGCGTCGTTCAGTGGTCTCCCAGGGCGCTCGGTCAGTTGTCTCTTGCACCAGCTGATCAATGTCTACCTGGCATTCTTCTGTCACAGTGTTGAGCAATCTGTGAAAGCAATCAACTCACACTGTCAGCCTGTGCCAGATGTGTGCCAGATGTGGCGTGCTATACTGCCACCTCTCTCCCGTGCAACTGCGAGAGGGCCGATTCGGGGGGGGGGGGGGGGGGGGCTGTCCCTGTAATCGAGTGAGATCCGCAGCAGAGGAGTGGCTGAGGCCGGGTCCGTGTCTCGTGTAGCGGAGGCTGGGTTTGACCGGCGTGAGGTCGTGAGTTGACGGCCGGGCCCGTGTCTCGTGTAGCAGAGGATGGGTTTGACCGGTGTGAGGTCGTGAGTTGACGGCCGGGCCCGTGTCTCGTGTAGCAGAGGCTGAGTTTGACCGGTGTGAGGTCGTGAGTTGACGGCCGGGCCCGTGTCTCGTGTAGCAGAGGCTGAGTTTGACCGGTGTGAGGTCGTGAGTTGACAGCAGGGCCCGTGTCTCGTGTAGCAGAGGCTGGGTTTGACCGGCGTGAGGCCGTGAGTTGACAGCAGGGCCCGTGTCTCGTGTAGCAGAGGCTGAGTTTGACCGGTGTGAGGTCGTGAGTTGACGGCCGGGCCCGTGTCTCGTGTAGCAGAGGCTGAGTTTGACCGGTGTGAGGTCGTGAGTTGACGGCCGGGCCCGTGTCTCGTGTAGCAGAGGCTGAGTTTGACCGGTGTGAGGTCGTGAGTTGACAGCAGGGCCCGTGTCTCGTGTAGCAGAGGCTGGGTTTGACCGGCGTGAGGCCGTGAGTTGACAGCAGGGCCCGTGTCTCGTGTAGCAGAGGCTGAGTTTGACCGGTGTGAGGTCGTGAGTTGACGGCCGGGCCCGTGTCTCGTGTAGCAGAGGCTGGGTTTGACCGGTGTGAGGTCGTGAGTTGACAGCAGGGCCCGTGTCTCGTGTAGCAGAGGCTGGGTTTGACCGGCGTGAGGCCGTGAGTTGACGGCAGGGCCCGTGTCTCGTGTAGCAGAGGCTGGGTTTGACCGGCGTGAGGCCGTGAGTTGACGGCAGGGCCCGTGTCTCGTGTAGCAGAGGCTGGGTTTGACCGGCGTGAGGCCGTGAGTTGACAGCAGGGCCCGTGTCTCGTGTAGCAGAGGCTGGGTTTGACCGGCGTGAGGCCGTGAGTTGACGGCGGGACGTGATGCTCGGCGCTCTCTGACCACAGTCGCGGTCGGCCCGCGCCGTCGCGCTGTCCGGTCACGGTGGCGATGACCAATCTGTCAATGTCACCACCACCAACGATGGTGACGAGTCCGTGCCGAGTAGCGATATATGGCTGTTTGTTCACAGGTTTATTCGTTTATTCATTAAAAAAACTACACAGGAGTCAGGGCCCCCTGGTTATATTCCGAACTAAGGATCGCAGCGAGACGCGCAAGGCGGCAATCGAAAGCTCTCAATGAGACGAATCTAAAGCGTGCTAAAAAATCAAAGTGAGGTCAAATGTCAGGTCACAGTCAGGTCAAAGGTCAACATCGGCGTATTTGAGTTTATGTGCCATACTTTCCATCCAAAGCCTTCGATTGCGACCAGTTTCACCCAAAGTGCTGCCAAAGGTATGATACATATCCCGCATGAGCCAAAGTGAGATTGTTGGCCAAGGTCAAGGTCAGGTCACAAAAGGTCACTATGCTCAAAATATTTACGAAAGTCATGGAACACATGTTTTGTGAGTTATTTTCCACGTATAATTCGATAATGATAGTGATTTTACCACCTGACTTCATTTACGTGAAGTAAATGTCAATTTCAGGTCAAATTCAGGTAACCGAAGGTCAAAATGTTAAATTGTTAAATCTAAACAAAAAAGGCACGTTGCTAGACCAGTTTTGTCTCAGAAATAAAGTGGTGGCACTTATTTGTCTGTATCTAGTCAATGAAAGCCAACAAACACAATTACAAAATTTGACGTCATGAGTTACCCATACTTTAGATGTCATAAGTCAGTCAAAAATGGAGATATCAGTTTGAAATTTGACATGATAGTTGCCTAGGTATGATTCTCTGACATATCTTCCGGGTTTTTGAATATTTTTGAATATTTTGATTGTGTGATAATTCCCCCCAAAAAATGTTGCCGGGGGCGAAAACTTAATTTTTTTACAAATCCGAGATAGACAGTTTTTAGCCGTTGCAATTTGCTATCTTGTGGCGTTTTCGATGAAATTTGCTTCAAATGTGGTATTTGTACAGCCTGGCAAAGTTTAGCTGATTTTGGTGTAAAACTCGTGTGTAACGTCACTAAATTCGCTATAACTCGAGATAAAAAATCGACGAAATGTTTCATTTTTGCACACAAAACGTAAACATGATTTATGAGAAGGTACCCGAAGTTTCACGTTGATAGCGCCATTAGTTTTTCAGCTTTTGCGAAAATTCATAAGGGGGGTGGGGCGTTAAACGCCCCCCCCCGTCAATGGCGGGTTAGGCCGTGGTCGCGTAGGACAATAGCGCGCTAAGGTTGGTAACATCTTTTAGACACGAAACCGTGCTGAGCATCGCAAATGACTGGCCGAATGTGATTAACGAAAGCGTCCAGCAAAAGTTTCTCAAACACGTTAAAAACAATCGGGAGGAGGCTCACGGATCTGTAGTTCACGGCCAAATCGTTTCTTCCTTTGTTATGCATGGGAATAACGTTGGCCTCCTTCCACTTTCGAGGGTATGTACCAGAACTGATACATTGCTGAATATTTTAGTTAAGGGAATTGCCAGGACGTCGGCGCACTGTTGCAGCACCATTGATCTCAGTCCATCAGCGCCACGGGCTTGTCCTGTCAGCGACGAAACAATGGCCGAAACTCTAAACGGTGACACGGCAGGAGAGTTCAGAGTGCCGACGGATGGCAGCCCCGTCACGTTGCAGTAGAGGCTCGCGTCGGTCCGACGGATGGCAGACCCGTCACGTTGAGGTATAGAGGCTCGCGTCGGTCCGACGGATGGCAGCCCCGTCACGTTGCAGTAGAGCATCGCGTCGGTTCGACGGATGGCAGACCCGTCACGTTGAGGTATAGAGGCTCGCGTCGGTCCGACGGATGGCAGCCCACCCGTCACGTTGCAGTAGAGGCTCGCGTCGGTCCGACGGATGGCAGACCCGTCACGTTGAGGTATAGAGGCTCGCGTCGGTCCGACGGATGGCAGCCCCGTCACGGTGCAGTAGAGCCTCGCGTCGGTCCGACGGATGGCGGACCCGTCATGTTGAGGTATAGAGGCTCGCGTCGGTCCGACGGATGGCAGCCCACCCGTCACGTTGCAGTAGAGGCTCGCGTCGGTCCGACGGATGGCAGACCCGTCACGTTGAGCTATAGAGGCTCGCGTCGGTCCGACGGATGGCAGCCCACCCGTCACGTTGCAGTAGAGGCTCGCGTCGGTCTGACGGTTGTGTAACTTTTGAGCCGAAACAGGTGTTGAGCAAATTATATATGTGCATCATAGCCACTGTCGGCGGTCAGATGAGGATAGCTGCTGTGTGGCAGTCCGAGGCAGACGTTGGCCGCGAGGGGAGTACACCTCACAGCTTAATGTTGCCGGGGTTAATAGGTGCATCATAGCCACTGTCGGCGGTCAGATGAGGATAGCTGCTGTGTGGCAGTCCGAGGCAGACGTTGGCCGCGAGGGGAGTACACCTCACAGCTTAATGTTGCCGGGGTTAATAGGTGCATCATAGCCACTGTCGGCGGTCAGATGAGGATAGCTGCTGTGTGGCAGTCCGAGGCAGACGTTGGCCGCGAGGGAAGTACACCTCACAGCTTAATGTTGCCGGGGTTAATAGGTGCATCATAGCTACTGTCGGCGGTCAGATGAGGATAGCTGCTGTGTGGCAGTCCGAGGCAGACGTTGGCCGCGAGGGGAGTACACCTCACAGCTTAATGTTGCCGGGGTTAATAGGTGCATCATAGCCACTGTCGGCGGTCAGATGAGGATAGCTGCTGTGTGGCAGTCCGAGGCAGACGTTGGCCGCGAGGGGAGTACACCCCACAGCTTAATGTTGCCGGGGTTAATAGGTGCATCATAGCCACTGTCGGCGGTCAGATGAGGATAGCTGCTGTGTGGCAGTCCGAGGCAGACGTTGGCCGCGAGGGAAGTACACCTCACAGCTTAATGTTGCCGGGGTTAATAGGTGCATCATAGCCACTGTCGGCGGTCAGATGAGGATAGCTGCTGTGTGGCAGTCCGAGACAGACGTTGGCCGCGAGGGAAGTACACCTCACAGCTTAATGTTGCCGGGGTTAATAGGTGCATCATAGCCACTGTCGGCGGTCAGATGAGGATAGCTGCTGTGTGGCAGTCCGAGGCAGACGTTGGCCGCGAGGGAAGTACACCTCACAGCTTAATGTTGCCGGGGTTAATAGGTGCATCATAGCTACTGTCGGCGGTCAGATGAGGATAGCTGCTGTGTGGCAGTCCGAGGCAGACGTTGGCCGCGAGGGGAGTACACCTCACAGCTTAATGTTGCCGGGGTTAATAGGTGCATCATAGCCACTGTCGGCGGTCAGATGAGGATAGCTGCTGTGTGGCAGTCCGAGGCAGACGTTGGCCGCGAGGGAAGTACACCTCACAGCGTAATGTTGCCGGGGTTAATAGGTGCATCATAGCCACTGTCGGCGGTCAGATGAGGATAGCTGCTGTGTGGCAGTCCGAGGCAGACGTTGGCCGCGAGGGGAGTACACCTCACAGCTTAATGTTGCCGGGGTTAATAGGTGCATCATAGCCACTGTCGGCGGTCAGATGAGGATAGCTGCTGTGTGGCAGTCCGAGGCAGACGGTGGCCGCGAGGGAAGTACACCTCACAGCTTAATGTTGCCGGGGTTAATAGGTGCATCATAGCCACTGTCGGCGGTCAGATGAGGATAGCTGCTGTGTGGCAGTCCGAGGCAGACGTTGGCCGCGAGGGGAGTACACCTCACAGCTTAATGTTGCCGGGGTTAATAGGTGCATCATAGCCACTGTCGGCGGTCAGATGAGGATAGCTGCTGTGTGGCAGTCCGAGGCAGACGTTGGCCGCGAGGGGAGTACACCTCACAGCTTAATGTTGCCGGGGTTAATAGGTGTATCATAGCCACTGTCGGCGGTCAGATGAGGATAGCTGCTGTGTGGCAGTCCGAGGCAGACGTTGGCCGCGAGGGAAGTACACCTCACAGCGTAATGTTGCCGGGGTTAATTTGGTAGGATAATAGTGGCCAGGTTTGTCTTCCTGACATTGAGTGATTGAACGTGGTTACACTGTTTATTTTTCTTTAGACTCTGCTAACAAATGTCCCTTGTCAATGATTGATTATGTTGGGATCAAAACCACATTTAATGAGTTCACTAAAAGTCATTTGCCAAGCTGTTCGTGAAACAATTTGTTTGCGTCTAAATACTGTTCCAGTATTAACCCGCGCGGCGCTGGGGTCTCCAGCCGAACGCGCGGCGCTGGGGTCTCCAGCCGAACGCGCGGCGCTGGGGTCTCCAGCCGAACGCGCGGCGCTGGGGTCTCCAGCCGAACGCGCGGCGCTGGGGTCTCCAGCCGAACGCGCGGCGCTGGGGTCTCCAGCCGAACGCGCGGCGCTGGGGTCTCCAGCCGAACGCGCGGCGCTGGGGTCTCCAGCCGAACGCGCGGCGCTGGGGTCTCCAGCCGAACGCGCGGCGCTGGGGTCTCCAGCCGAACGCGCGGCGCTGGGGTCTCCAGCCGAACGCGCGGCGCTGGGGTCTCCAGCCGAACGCGCGGCGCTGGGGTCTCCAGCCGAACGCGCGGCGCTGGGGTCTCCAGCCGAACGCGCGGCGCTGGGGTCTCCAGCCGAACGCGCGGCGCTGGGGTCTCCAGCCGAACGCGCGGCGCTGGGGTCTCCAGCCGAACGCGCGGCGCTGGGGTCTCCAGCCGAACGCGCGGCGCTGGGGTCTCCAGCCGAACGCGCGGCGCTGGGGTCTCCAGCCGAACGCGCGGCGCTGGGGTCTCCAGCCGAACGCGCGGCGCTGGGGTCTCCAGCCGAACGCGCGGAGCTGGGGTCTCCAGCCGAACGCGCGGCGCTGGGGTCTCCAGCCGAACGCGCGGCGCTGGGGTCTCCAGCCGAACGCGCGGCGCTGGGGTCTCCAGCCGAACGCGCGGCGCTGGGGTCTCCAGCCGAACGCGCGGCGCCGGGGTCTCCAGCCGAACGCGCGGCGCTGGGGTCTCCAGCCGAACGCGCGGCGCTGGGGTCTCCAGCCGAACGCGCGGCGCTGGGGTCTCCAGCCGAACGCGCGGCGCTGGGGTCTCCAGCCGAACGCGCGGCGCTGGGGTCTCCAGCCGAACGCGCGGCGCTGGGGGGGTAAATTTACCCCCCGTATCTTCCGAACCAATGACCGCAGCGCGACGCGCAAGGCGGCGATTGAAAGCTCTCAATGATAAGAATCTAACGCATACCTGAAATTATTAAAATAAGGTTACATGTCAGGTCACGGTCAGGTCAAATGTCAACATTGAGGTATTTAGGTTTTTGGGCCATACTTTCCATCCAAAGCCTTATATTGCGACTGTTATCTCACAAAGTTCTCTAAAATGGATAATGCATCTCCCGCATCAGCAAAAGTGAAATTGTAAGCAAAGGTCAAGGTCAGGTCACAAAAGGTCACAGGTCTACGAAAGTCATGCGACACATGTTGTATGGTTTATTTTACACGTATAATTCGTTAGTAGCAGCCATTTGCAGAACCTGACCCCATATAATGGCCCTCAGGCCAAGGTCAGGTCACAAAAAGGACCAAATTTGAAATTGATTGATATAAATAAAAAAGGCATGTTTCTAGACCAGCTTTGTCTCAGAAATACAGCGGTGGCATTGATTTGTCTATCTGGTCACTAAAAGCAAAAAAAACGTAACTTAAAAAAATGACGTCATGAGTTACTTATACTTGGGAGCCATAAGTCAGTCAAAAATAACGATATTGTTTTGAAATTTGGTTTGGGTATCGTCCATACTTGGTTCTCTAATATATCTTACGGTTTTTGAATATCTTTAAAAAAAACTTTTGTGAAAATTCTTCCGAAAAAAATCAGTTTTTTTTTGGTGGAGAGGGTAAAAAACTCAAAATTGCGTAAATCCGAGATAGCCATTTGGAAAATAATTTTATTTCCCTTCTTTTGACGTTTTGTATTTGCGATTTGCATCAAAACTCTGTTTTCTACGATTTTCAAACATTTAACGTTTTTCCCCACCAAAAATAGTATGACATGGCGTCACTAAAACGTCATTATCTCCCAAACTACTTCACCTATTTCAATAAAATTGTGTCAGAAGACGTATAATTGATGCAGCATAAGGTACAGAAAGTTTCACTTCGATATATGTCATATTTTTGAAAGGTATTGAGAAAATCCGGGAGGGGGGTAAAATTCCCTCCCCCCAAGCGCCGCGCGGGTTAACCCGCGCGCCGCTGGGGTCTCCAGGCGAACGCGCCTCGCTGGGGGGGATACATTTTACCCCCTCTTATCTTCCGAACCAATGACCGCAGCGAGACGCGCAAGGCGGCGATCGAAAGCTCTCAATGAGACGAATCTAACGCATACCCGAAATTATTAAAATAAGGTCACATGTCAGGTCACAGTCAGGTCAAAGGTCAGCATCGAGTTATTTGAGTTGATGGGCTAAACTTTCCATTCAAAGCCTTATATTACGACTATTATCGCACTAAAAGCTCTCAAAGGTATGATGCATCTACCACATTACTGAAAGTGAAATTGTAAGCAAAAGTCAAGGTCAAGGCCAGGTCACAAAAGGTCACTATTGGCAAGAGGTCTACGAAAGTCATGCGACACATGTTTTATGCGTTATTGTACACGTATGATTCTATAGCAGTAGCTTTTTGCACACCCTGACCCCATATAATGGCTCTTAGGTGCTTAGGTGAAGTTCAGGTCAAGGTCAGGTCGCAGAAGGTCAAAATTTGAAATTGAATAATCTAAACAAAAAAGGCTTGTTTCTAGACTAGTTTGGTCTCAGAAATACAGTGGTGGCGTCTATTTATCTGTATCTGGTCACTAAAAGCCATACAAAAGCAATTTCAAAAATGACGTCATGAGTTACTCATACTTAGGGAGCCATAAGTCAGTTAAAAATAAAGATATTGCTTTGCAATTTGGTGTAGGTATCATTCATACATGGTTCTCCATTATATATTGCGTTTTTGTAATTTATTTGAAAATTTCGATTTTGTGGAAAATTCCCCGCAAAAATAAGTTCTTTTATTTTTGTGGGGTAAAAAACGAAACATTTCGAAAATTTGAGATAGCCATTTTGATGAGAATATCATTCGCTTCCTTTTGACTTTTGTATTTGCAATTTGCTTCAAAACTCGATGTTCTACGATGCTATCGTTTTTCCACCAACAATGGCATGACATGACGTCACTAAAACGTCATTATCTCCCAAACTACTTCACCGATTTCAATGGAATTTTGATGGAGGACGTATAATTGATGCAGCATAAGGTACCACAAGTTTCACTTCGATATCTGTCATAGTTTTCAAGTTATAAAGAAAATCCGGGAGGGGGAGGGGGTAAATCCCCCCCGCGCTGCGCGGGTTAAGTCGCAAAACTGCTTCACCAGTCATCGCCTCTGCTTTTCACATAGCAGTTTAATTAAGGGTGAAGCACCAGCGATGACAGGTATTGTATACATAATTCATACACTTTACCATAACTTACACGTGTCTCCGCTAAATCTCCGCTAAATCATTCAAGTAGTCAGAATCCATTTACATTTAGTGCGAGATGAAGGACGGAACAATGCTTCCAAAATTATCCGCCCATGTAGCCCAGTCGTTAGAGAGTTGGGCTGGAAACTCACGCTCTCTAGTAAGTAGTAAGATTAGTTCGAATCGTTTCGGCGCTCGTTATTTGCTCCTGACCGGGGTGACCTGCCGTTGGTGATGCGACTGAGAACAGGTCAGACGAAATCATCAGCTGGGTGCACCGTACTCCAGTTGTCAACCTCGTACAACTTGCACCACTGAATTCTGTCGATAAATCAGAATACATTTTACGATCGGATGGTAGAGGTCAGGCTCCACATAATAAGTTCTGCTTAGCGAAGGGCTCTGATCTTATAGATCCTTCCACTTGAATGTGTTCGGGCTTCATAGGGAAAGCATATGGTTCACGCCGGCGGCCGACGCGACTGTGAGTCACAATCCTATTTGCTTGGCCGTGCTCTGAAAGCCACCCAGATCACTGTTTAGTCCCAATTAGTTGTTGTATTGTACCGCAAACGGTAAAACACGCCATTATTAGGTCGGGAACCAAGCGGGCGGTTCTTCAAGGGAATGGTTCACCCTTGTATTGGTTTTGATCTGAGATAGCCATTATCTTTGGCCGTTATTGAAATGTCTAAATGTCAAAAACCATTTTCCCAAAACTTATGTTTTTTTTAAGCAATTGAATTTCGAATTGGCAAAATGGGGTAAATGGTAGTGCCGCCGTTGATTGGCTGACAGCCACTTCAAGATTGTTGGTCCTGGGAGTCCCACGACCTGTATTTCTCGAACCTTGGCTGGATTACCCGCTGTGAGTACGATGCAAATAATGCGATAGGTTGCGGTCCGAGTTGAAGTTTTTCGCTTTGTTTAGAGCCTCAGTTATGGATTGATTGTTTAAAAAACAAAATCAATATTGAGCTATCACAATGCCTCGCACTCGTCATTGTGTTCGGTGCGGGAGAAGACACAGTGATAATACAAGACTGGTTTGTATTCAAGTCGCCAGAATTGTCTGAAACGATTGTGCCATATATTTGGCAGCGTAAAGGTTTTCTCTATAGCTCTCTATATATCAATAATGACGTCATTCCAAATTTGAAAACTTGATTTGTATAAAGTTGAGTGACTTTTAGAGATAAAAATATCACCATCGTTTTCAGCAGCACTTACTTCATATTTTCGACTACAACCGGCGTATATTTGACTTTCAGAAAGGTGAACATTCCCTTTAAACGTTCTTTCCCAATATGAAAGAGCACTTAAAGGGAAATATTGACCTTTTGATTTATGTATCTGCATTTGTATGTGACACATGTATGGTATAAAATTGATCGTGTCTCAATTTCAAAGTGAAATAACATCTTTTTCTTTTAAAAAAAATTGGGGGGGGGGGGGGTTAAAAACATGTACTTACATATGGTGACGAACAGTATGATAATCCATCACTATCTCTGGTTTGAATGTTGATTTGTAAACAAGTCATAGGGCCAGAAATGAAGAGTAGGTGCGCCAAGAAGCGTGACAACGTCCCGGATTGGTCAATGAAACAAATCTCCGACACTAAATAGGTCGCCGTTGGGTGCAGGGGCGTCGCCGAGCATTTTTGAGCGTGGGGGGGGGTCGGCTGAAATGACGAAAAAAATGTACCCCATTGTTTTACGTGTATAGTTTGCGTGTATATGTAAACAAATATAAAAATGATAAAAATATTAAAAATTAATTATAACTATTTTTATTAAAAAAATGTATACAAATTTGCATGTATATGTAGCATTTTTATGTGGATTTTCATATTATAGTAGGCATTTGTTATTTAGCGCCGCCAAGCGGCGCGATTTTTTTTTAGCGGGTTTTCCTGATAAACCCCAGAAATATAGGCGGTGGGCCATGATAGGATAAGAAGCTAAAACATGCTATAGATTCAATTCAGCGTTACGAGGAACCGAATACGATGATGATGGCTTCGTTATGATGATGGCCACCGATGTGGCGTCGCGAAGCGGCGTGATTTTTTTTAATTTTAGGTCGTGGAAAACTAAATTTTTATATTGGAACCAGACCGTGAGTGGAGCCAATCCAGGTAACCCCTTTTCCTGGTTATGTAGCTTGCAGTCGGGCTTTGAAATATTGCATAAACAAAAACAAATCATTAAAAACATCACAATTTGCACATTTCTTCTTATTTTCCTTCGGACTGATTTTGGGCCGCTGATCTCAATGGTGGTATAATTAGGGCTCTACGACTCCATCTGCAGCCATTACAGCGTCTTGCAACATTCTGCAACAATCTGCAACATTTTACAAATTTTGCATGCGGGGGTTTCTTGAACCGGCGAATCGATCTGTGGTATTGGCGATCCGCTATTTCTTGTCGCTTCCGAACTATCAACTTTCTTGGAATCCCGCGAACATTTGTGAATTTCTAACATTGCAATGCGCTTCATCCGACCTCGCACATAATTAATTTGTGATGAGGCTGGCCAGTTGTTAGTCAACATATAGGTCTCTCGCTGCTCGGATAAAAGGTATGTCATGATGGTCTTTGGAGTTCGGTTTGTGGTGGTCATTGGGATAGGGTCTCCCACGATATAGACTACCGGAGTACCTATGGACGGATGATCCGTCACGGAGTCCCTTCCCCACGTCGTCTCCCGTAATCCGCCCAACATCAAAAATTCCCTTTACATTCTCTCTGATCTTTACATCCCCATACATACTATTTCCTCCCCTCATTACCTTTCCAAGCTTAACGTTCCTACAAATATAATTCCCTTTCCCTTGTTATATCGGAATATTCCGTCTTACTGCGCCACCTAATCACTTCTCAACCGTTCCCACAGCCTACTAAAATTCCGCGGTCGCACGGCTCAGAGCTACTTGGCTAAGTTGCGGCTGTATTCGCTGCCGACTTATTGCAATCACCTAAGCCAGCGCGATGGACCTGTTCAGTCACGCGGCGGCCTTTACCCCTCGCCACGTCGCCACTGATCCTAATCCTTCCGCACGTCATGGTGCCTCCGCGACAGCATTCCCCGGTCGCCCGGTACGACCTGGGGAATTCCATGATGGACATAAGACCTACCCATTTTTATCCGAGGGTCGGGAAGACAAGTGTGGCATATTTCGGCAAAACAACGTAAGATCTGTTAACCGGCATACCTCGCAAGCCCTCCTCGATGGACTTAACTTTGCTCAGCTCACCCGCTCTCGGCCCTGCATGGCCCCCTTAATCACCTCCTCTCGACCTGCACCACCGCCTAATGAAACTCCGAGGTCGCGCGGCTCAGAGCTACTTGGCTAAGTTGCGGCTGCATTCGCTACCGACTTATTGCAATCGCCTGGTCGAGCGCGATGGACTTATTCAGTCGCACGGAGGCAATCATCCCTCACCGCGCCGCCACTGATTCTAACATCTCCGCACGTCGCGGTCTCGTTAGAGTTAACGCTACCCGGTTGGCCGGCACCACCTGGATAGCTCCGCGATGGACATACAACCTATAATTTCGTCCGAAAGTCGGGAGAACGAGAGCTGCACGTTGCGATACAAAGCGCCATGGCCTGATCGTTCGGTGTACATTACATATTCCCCTCGATGGACATAGATCTCCTCCTCTTGGGCGGCATCCTCTCACCCACTCGTAACCAGCTTCCCACATATCAACCACCGTTCTCCACTCCAGCGGCACAACCCCTCGCCCAAACCACCTCACTCCGGCGATTGAAAGTGCTGCTCTCCATTTGTCTGGATGGTGTGAAGACCAAACAGGATGTTACGTTCTGCCTGGTCCCCTCCTGACGTGCACCTGCGTCCGGCCGGCTGCCTAGTATGCGCCGGTCGGCCCCTCCGCCGCCGCCTTAGGCGTGAGTGGCTTCCTGGCCGGAGCGGTGGCGTGGCTTCTCGAGTTTACACACCTGGCTATTGAAAGTGCTGATCTCCATTTGTCTGGATAGTTAGCCACGAGTGGCTTCCTGGCAGGACGTCTCAATGGGAGGGTGAATTGTCGGTCGTCTGGGTCAGGTACCGTGGTGCTTGACGACTAATGCTCTCTCGGTTCTTGTATACCAGCTGCCGTTTCTTTGTCAGCGGCCGGGTCCGCCCTGTGGTGAACTAAATGCCGAAAAAGTCGGCTGTACGGTTATTCAATGTTACCAGCGTTACAGTTACACAGCTCGGTATGATTACAAATATTGAAATGAAGGTAGTTTTTCATATACCTAGGATATACCTAGGATATATAGACCTAGGATCATATACCTAGGCCTAGGATAATAAGTCACGATGACCGGTGGCAGTCAGCGCTGAATAGTACATATGATAATAATAACTATACATATAACATATGTACCGAACTGTAACAAACAACTGGTAACAGTACAAATGGTTTGAAAGCAGCAAGGGGCAGAACGACTTTTCCGCGCATAAATGGTCCCTGTGGATCTGGAGGAGCCTGGGGGGAGATGGCTTGGGGAGATGGTCCTGGCCTTGTCCCCACTATTAGCTCTTCAGTCCAGCAAGTTGGGCACCGCTGGAGCAGCTTCCGGATGCCGATGTCCGCGTCTTTGCGTTCGTGTCGCCTTTTTCGGAACTCGGCAAACTGGCTAAACATGTAGCCCGCGTGAAAGTTAATATTTTATGAAGGGAGTGGACCCTGGTGGAATTTATTTTCCCATTTTCCAAATTTGTATAAGCAATTGCGAAACTTGTGTGTCATGCCGCGAAGCGGCACGAAATTTCCACTTTTTGACTGCGGATAGCTGGATTTTGACTGCTGCAAAGGCAAATTTTTACGATAAATTGTTAACTTCCCCCGCAAAAAGTGTGTGTGTGTGTGGGTCAACCACCCCACCTTCTGAGAGTGGGGGGGGGGGGGTCGAGGGGGGCAGTCCCCCGACCCCTCCCGTCGGCGACGCCCCTGCATGTTACTGATTAAATTTCATTCGTTTTTCTTTCGGAGCAGCGGTGTGTCGAAGGGAAAACGAAGGAAATTTCATCCGTAACCGACTGAGACCATTTCTGCGTCGCAGGGGTATAGGATCCTATACAGTTGAGTGGCTTCAGCCCCCCCCCCCCCCCCCCACTTGGCTTCAGTCACCCCAATTTGGACGAGGAAGTGGGTCAAATCCGGGGAGAAATCTGTATTTTGGTGGATTCTGATGGTACTTTAAGCGATTTTTCCTAGCTCGCCCCACCCCAACCTTTCTGTAGAAGCTACGCCCCTGACACGTCGTATTTTATATATTCCCATCTTTATTTTAATAGGAATTACATGAAACTAGAATCAGCTTCCGCCATACAAAGTGTGTGTGTGTGTGTGTGTGTGTGTGTGTGTGTGTGTGTGTGTGTGTGTGTGTGTGTGTGTGTGTGTGTGTGTGTGTGTGTGTGTGTGTGTGTGTGTGCGTGTGCGTGTGCGTGTGCGTGTGCGTGTGCGTGTGCGTGTGCGTGTGCGTGTGCGTGTGCGTGTGCGTGTGCGTGTGCGTGCGTGCGCGCGTGCGCGCGTGCGCGCGTGCGTGCGTGCGTGCGTGCGTGCGTGCGTGTGTGTGGGGGAGGGTCGGCCGCCATACAAAGTGTGTTGTGTTTGTTGTGGGGGGAGGGGGGTCAACCCCCCTGTTTTCAAAAGTGTGTGTGTGGGGGGAGGGGTCGCGACCCCCCCCCCCCGCCCGTCAGCGACGCCCCTGGTTGGGTGCATAAGTGAACTTCCGATTTAATTACCATTTTTTCATCGTTTGTTGATTTTTTGGGGATTTTATGTAATGATAAGCTAAAGCACAGTGTGGTTATATACAGCCAGAGACAAAACAAAACTCCTAATGTTGAGAAAATATATAAAGCAATTTTCAAAAATTGAGGGTCGCAACCACTAACTTGACCGTCGTTGGGTGATAAGTTAACTGCTAATTTGGTTACCTTTTTATTCAATGTTTGTTTATTGTCAAGGATAGTAAGGCACATAATCACAATAGACAGGGTGGAAGGCATATTTTCCATACCATTTCGTCAAAAAGTAATACGAGAGAAGCCCGGATTTTGGTGGGCACCGAAATTCGTTACCCAAGTACTTGAGAGTACCGGTCGTTAAAAGTGTGGAACGCTTATCAACTTTAACTTGAAACATCTTTCGGTAGGAATATTTATATGCAAATTGTGATCAATTTACAATATATTTTGATCTCGTCTGTCGATTTAAGTGATAACTCCATTTTTGGGGAAAAGTTCATTATTTCCCTTTAAAGCTTTGCTTCTTTGCTTTAACCCTCGCCCTACTGATAGCCCCCCCCCCCCCCGTAGAAAAAAAGCCTGAGGTTTTTCTAGAATAGCTTTTTACACGTGCGGCGCATCTTCCTGAAATTTTCGGTAGCTGAGTTAACAACAATTATACGTATGCTGTAAAAATTTAATTGAAATTGGTTAATTAGTTTGGTAGATAATCATGTTTTGATGACGTCATGTTGGTGAAAAATATAAATATTTGAAAAATGGTAGAAAGCAGAGTTTTAAAGGAAATTGAAAACGCAATTCACCAAAGATACAAAATGGCATTCTCTTTAAAATGGCAATCTCGGATTTTCATAATTGTGTTTTTGACCCCTATTTTTTTTAATCCCCACAAAATCACAATTTTCAAAGATGTTAGAAAAATCGGAGTACATGTGAGAGAACTGGGTATGGACAACACCCATACCAAATTTCAAAGCAATATCTTCATTTTTGACTGAGTGATGGCTCCCTAAGTGTAGGAAACTGATGACAGTCATTTTGACTTTTTCCGAGCCAAAACTGGTCCAGGAACATGCCTTTTTATTTACAGTTATCAATTTCTAATTTTGAGGTTTTCTGAAGAGCAAAATTACTGTTCTGGACGTGGTAAATCCGAGGTCGTTCACTTGACCTGGAAGGTCACCCGTTGACCTGAAACCTAAAAATTGCATACTGTTGGATTCCTCTCATGACAGGCAACATGCTGGTTCTTACCGCATTGCTCTAAGTTGCTTTGTTTGGAAGTTAACAGGGGGGGGGGCTGTCAGGCCCCCCGTAGGGCGAAGGTGGAAAAAGCTCCCGTAGGGCGAGGGTTAACTCGCGCCGTGGCAATGCCCGGCGCCACCTTCGCCGTGTCGGAGGGGGGGGGGGGGCGTGCTTGCGTGCGTGCGTGCGTGCGTGCGTGCGTGCTTGCGTGCTTGCGTGCGTGTGGGGCGTGCGTCTGAACGACCCCTCGAACTTTGCTCCTATGGGAAGTAGGTGAGAACAAAACATAAATACCGTTATTTAGCTCGTCAAAATTAATGTCGGGACTGTCATTTTTTACAGGTCGATATTGAGGTCACCAAAAGGTATCAAAGGTAAAAATAGCAAGTTTTAGGGAGTTTGCTCGGGAACCTTCCAATATCACGGGCAGCTAGAAACAAACAGAATGCAAAAATTGACAGCTCTTCAAAAATACAATCGCGAAGGTATCTGCCATTTTTAGATCAGGTTTAGGCTCAAGCGGTTACCAAAGGTCATGCTGGCTGTGTTCCGTCGGAAATTTTAGTTAATAACTTTTTAATTAACCTTCGCCCTGGTGTGGGTCATTTTGACCCCCTGAGTTTTTTTTTGGGGGGGGGGGGGGGGGGGGGTAACGGAAAAACGGCGGCGCCTGCGCGCCGCCAAATTTTGGCACATCTGTTTGTGCATCAATTACCCACATTGTGTGAAAATTTTGACCTCAGGTCATCTGATGTCAGGTCATCAGGTCACGTCAAGTAACCGTGCCTACACAAATGTGTGTGGTCGTGCCAAAGCCACAGTGTATGCCCGAGATATTTGAAACTTACAGGATTTCATAAGGTCATAAGTACCTATAATTCGTATATCTCGTGCTTTTTTATATTGGTGACCTAAGGTCAGGTCAATTTCGTGACCTCGTGAAAATTACAAATTTCAAATTTCAAAATTTTTGTGTGAAAATGTTCAAATTCTTCCTATCCAGTGAATATGCATTAGATCAGGTCAATTCTTTCAGCATCATGTTCTTTTAGCTCATTCTTGATAACCCAGATGCAATTGTTGCTCAGTGACTTCTTCAAGGCCAGCTGAGGTCATCTGAGGTCACCAGCACCTTTTTTTGCCAATAACTCTCGATATAATACAGATATAGACGTCCGAATGGCACCACTGTGTTTGTCTCGTCAAGACGCATCGCCCCATATGCAACATGACCTACATGGGTCACCAATTGACCTTGACCTGAGGTCAAATTTTGAAGTTAACCTAACGAGGTCACCATCAATATGTTTCGAAGCATTTTGACGAGACAAACATGAAGGTGTTTAAATCATTGTTCTATGTTCAACCGATAACAAGTTATTCACGATTTTTGGGGGAAGAAAACGCCATCGTGACCTTTGGTGACCTCTGGAGCCTAAACTATTGTTCTGAGCTAAACAAAATTGACACCGATGGTGATTGATTTTTTTTAAGAGCTTTTTATTGTTTTTTTTCTTCTTCTCGTTTTTCCCTAGCCATCATAGTTCCAGAGATATTTTGGGCTTTCTGGAGCAGTCATATACTTGGAAAATTTGTCATTTGATGACCTCTGGTGACTTCTATATTGACCTGAGCCAAAAAATGGCTGAAGTAACTTCGAATTTCCTTGTCGAGAGCTTTGGAACTTTTTTGTCTCGAGTCTTTCTAGAATGGGCGCAAATTGACCATGCAGTCGTCGCGCCCTTAAGCCCCAACAAACAAACGAAGTCCCCCTTTTATTTGTCAAGTTAGTGGGTGGTCATTTGACACCCTCATCACCAGGGCGAAGTTGTCTCAGAGGCCCACCGGGGCGCGGGTAAATACATGACATGACGAATGACGTCATCGTGTTTGTCTCTTGAAAGGGAACCATAGCTATGATGATCAAATTAGGTCAAATTCAAAATTTGACCTCATGTCAAAGCCATTCAGAGTATTTTGGTAACCCAGGTAGGTCATGCTGTATATATTCGTAAGCACTTCGAGTGTCTTAACACAGTTGTGTCGGTCTCGCGTTTCTATCTTTACTATACTAAGAGTTATTGACAAAAACGTGTTGGTGACCTCAGATGACCTTGTAGGTATCACGGAGCAAAAATGGTGCCTCGTCTATCAAGAATGAGCCATATTAACATGATCCTGAAATAATTGTTCTGATCAGTATTCTCTGAAAAGAAAGTATTTGCACATTTTTATATTGACTTCATAATGGGGAGGTCACGAGATCCACCTGACCTTTTGATCGGCGATATAAACAATATAAGATAACAAATTTGCAGGTACATACCTATGGCCTTATTAAATCGCTGAGTTTCAAACCGCTCGATCAAACAAAACCATTATTCTTAACAGCAGGCATTCCATTAAATGTCTGCTAGGTGCCGAGTTCTGGATGTTGCATGACCACGACCACAACCTTATTGGAGGTGGTGCCACTTGACATGACCTGGTGACGTGACCTGAGATGGCCCGAGGTAAACAAATCACAGAATGTGCGTACTTGATTCCCGAATACCTGTGCCAGAAATGGTGAAGCGCGTCGCCGTTTTTTCGATATTCCCGAAGTGTTTTACTTTTTGACATCTATTATTTATTTGTGTACCATACCTGTCCACTGGCGGCCGCAGGGGGGGGGGGGGGCACGGTGGCCATGCCCCCTCCTCTTGTCCTTCAAAGGGGGGCAAACGTATTTTTTGCCCCCCTCCCCCCTTTGCTCGAGTCTAATCGTAATCGTAAAAATTGCCTTTGCAGCGGTCATAATCCAGCTATCCACAATACAAAACTGGACAAATTATCGCCGCTTCGCGGCATGACAAGTTTCGTCATTGCTTATACAAATTTGGAAAATAGGAAAATGCATTCCATTAAACGTCTGGCAGAGGCTCTCCTTGTCGGTACCTAATTGTTGGCTCCAGGGCCCACTCTCTTCATAAAATGTTAACTTTCAAGCGTGCTACATGTTTAGCTAGTCTGCCGAGTTCCTAAAAAGGCCATGCGCCCGCAAAGATGCAGACATCGGTAGAAGCTGCTCCAGCAATGCCCAACTTGCTAGACCAAAGAGCTAATATTGGGGACCAGGCCAAGACCATCTCCCAAAGCCATCTCTCCACAGGCTCCTCCAGATGCACAGGGACCATTTATGCGCGGAAAACTCGTTCTGCCTCTTGTTGCTTTCAGATCATTTGCACTGTTACTAGTTGTTTGTTAAAGGGACTGCCTACTCACATCGCTTATTTGGGGTTATTGACACTGGCCTATAGAACATAATTTTCTTAATTGAACCAAACTTCATTTCTCCCGCTTCACCCTAGTTGCTGAGATATTCCAAAGACTCCAGGAACGTGATGGAATCAAAAAAATATCGAATAGACTCCAGAAAGCTTACCGTTACCACCACTAGAAACATTGCTAATTTCGAAATATGGATCCAAATTTGCTAGCATATCGTTAGCGCCGGCAATAGCAATTCGACAAAACAGCTCGTGCGCGCTGATAGCAGCAGCCGAACAGTACCGTCTGTCCCCTACTCGCAACGCTTGATGGCCATTTTGACGTCATTTTTCGTCGAAGATATCAATTTAGAGCTACGAAACTTGCACATAAAAAGTTCACAGTGGCAAGAACATGCTGTGCAAAACTTGTCTCTCTATCTTGCATGATGTGACCGTAATTTGTTTGTTTTAGGTGCGCCGTTTTACACATCTTTTTCCTCTGTTTATAGTGGCAATCGTTTAATCGACATCGAAACAAAACATAAGAAGAAAACAAATATAAGTGAAAATTCAACTAAAAGAGTTCCAGTTGTGAATTGTATCGTATCCAACAATCAAACCAATAGCTTCTTACCGTCAGGAAAAAATATGTTTGACATTCCAAAACAGTAGGCACACTCCAGGTAGTCAGAGTAAAGGCGGCCGCACACAGCGCATTCGGTTGCCGATGTCACTGCGAAATTCCGCCTCGGAAAATCGCGGCGACACCGCGGAATATCGTCCTTGTTCCGGCGGATTCGGCGCTGTCTGCTCGCGAGATTCCGCCCCGCCGACCTACAGCATGTCGCATCCTGTCCCTGTCCCAAGGTAACTTAATTATGTTCATTTTTCGACGAAGGTGTAAGTTTAGAACCACGAAACTTGTACATTATAAATTTATCAGCGGCAAAAGCATGCTGTGCGAAATTTGTACCTCTATCTTGCATAGATTCGCCACTGTTAGCCTGATACATTTGTGTTGTCTGCGGTTCCGTGGCGTTGAGTCGTGGAAAATGCTCGTACGGACCAGCTTTTCCCGCCATTCCGCTACCGGTCACTTGGCGCGTTTTGCTTGCGTTTTTCGTTTCGCCTGACGCAGACGCGGAAAGTCGCTGAAGATGCGCGGAAAGTCGCAGCGATATCGCGGCCTGTGCGCGCCGAATGGCCCAGTGTGCGGCCCTCTTTACGGTTACATATGCAATTGTATACAGTTATTATTCTCATATGTACTATTCAGCGCTGACTGCCACCGGCCATGGTGATTTACTATTCGAAGCTAACGTATATGAAAAACTACATTCATTTCAATACTTTTCATCATACTGAGATGTGCAACCAGGAAAAGGGTTTACTTGAGGCTTAGCAATGGGCGTCGGTTGCGGGGGGCGTCCCCAGTTAAACAAGCACGGGGGGGGACGTCTCCCCCAAGAAAGCAGACTTGCTTGATTTTTTTTGTTGTTGAAATCGTTCCAAAGGATATGAAACTTCATTTATTCTTAGTTCAAATTACACGTAATTTTTAACGATATATCGTTGAGTCCTTTCTTTGTACTTAAAGATGTAGGTACTTAATTACTTGGTAGAAAATACAATTATCATATGGCAGCGAAAAGTTGGTACACAAGATTGGCTTCTGCTATGATTGAATGTTCAAGTTCATCCATTCATTCACCATTCATTCCAAGGCCTTAGATACAATTCAGCCAAGGCACCGAATAGCGTGACGTCATGAGTACATCCATCAATATGCTGTGTTCAAACAGCAATCAGTTTTAGACTTTAGTCCTCCCTTTGAGCTGCTGAAATTTATATTAATGAGTGCTATAGCAGCATGCTTGGTATAATTGCAATGGTTGAAGAACTCTACAATCCATGCTAAGTATGTTTTTTGGAAATATATCATAGAAGGGGTAGCTACTAGCTTGCTGGTCGATAGCGAAGAAAATGCGCGAAAATAAGTGTCCATGAACATTCGCTAAAATAAGTTTCTCTTCCAGGGGTAGATTCAGGGGGGGGGGGGGGGGCAAGGAGTCATGGATATGCCAAGGGGCCATGCCCCCCTCAAAGGTCCTCAAAACCGTGATCCCCCCAAACACGGCCGGACGTACAGCGGTGAATGGCTGACACGGCCCGCTCTATCCCCCCCCCCCCCGCTCAACAACTTTTCGCTAACGGCCTGCTACCCACTGGCGGATCCAGGGGGGTGGGGACATTAGGGGCAAATGCCCTCACAGGAACATGGGGGCATTCAATACAAGTATGCCCCCTTGCAAGTTCATACGTGAACTTGCAAGGGGACATACGAGTGATAGCGAGTGAGTGTGTTGTTTGTATGGGATGAGAGTTGCCTGAACTCTGAGTGATAAGTCAAGTGCGGTCTGGTCCGCGAAAGTCAACTTGATTGACTCTGGTGAGGGACTTCTGGTGGCACCACGGATTGTTCATCACTCACCATGCATCGGGACATCATTCGGTATGTGACTCTTCTCACCATAGTCCGGCTACTGATCATCGTGGCCTGCCCAGCGCCAAACCCGTGGGTTAAGCGCCAGTCCGCCACAAATCGCCCGGCTCATCAACATTCGCCGGATGTTCGTCTCCGCCGCGGCGTCCCGTCTCGCCCGGTGCCTCGTCCAAGGGAGTCCTACAGCGTGGGCGCGGCATACCGTGACGTCACACCGACCCAGACTCGGTCACTGCGTCCACGTGTACCCGCGATCAGCCAATCGCAGCCAGCCGGCGCCCTGCTGTTCCTGGAACTCGACCTTGACTGGGCGGGCAGCGCTGAGCAGCCACCGACGCGGAATACCCACCCGGATCATGACGTCACGCTCGCCCGGGGCAGGCCGCTGCGGCCCCAGGTCACTGGGGTCAGCCAGCTACTGCCCGGCGGCGATCGGACCTTCCCAGACAGTGACCCGCGCGGAGCGTGCTGCGGGGACCGGCCTCCGGAGCGGAATTCCCGGCGTGCTGATCGTGACGTCACGCCCGCTCAGGGCCGGCCGCCCCGGCCCCAGGTCGCCGCAGTCAGCGGGTCGGGTGCCGCTGCCCGTGCACCGGAGACACCACCTGACCGGGTGGATGCCACCGCGCCCCGTGCGAAGAGAGACCGTCCGACCCACCGCGGGAGACGCTCCCACGAGCGCAAGCGAGGTCCCAGACGTCGCCGGGGGATGTGGACCGGTGCTGCCGGTCCCCGAGAGCTCAAGCTGTGCGCCTTAAATGTTCAATCGCTAAAGCCGAAAACTGTTGAACTCCGTAATGAAATCGATCGCTTTGCTTACGATTTTGTTGTATTGTCCGAAACCTGGCTTAAACCCTGTACACCAAATCGGTTACTAGCATTCCCGGGCTATGCTATTAAGCGCTGTGATCGACCTTGGCCTCCACGAGGCTACGGAGGTGTGGCTGTCTTGTATCGCGAGAAGTTCGAGCATAAGCCAATCAAGATCCCTGAGCGAGATAGCACCCTGTCAAAACTCGAATCACTTTGGAGTCTTTTCAAATGGGACAAAAATCGTGTCATCATAGCATCGCTGTACCGACCGCCGCGCCACACTGTAGCCGCCCTTCAGGCCGACTTTGATTCCTTAGAGTTACAATACCAGCACGTAGTAATGCAATACCCCGACTGCCCTATTGTTCTTGTCGGCGATCTAAACTGTGACCTGCTTGCGGTTACCGCTCCGTCTAAACAGTGTTTGCAGGAGTTTGTTTCCAAGTACTCGTTGAACCAATCGATCACCTCCGCGACTTTCACTTCAGGCTCTTTACTTGATGTGCTGATATCCAACCGTGTTTTAGGATCTGCAGGTACCCGTTTCTGTCATTTTAGCCCTCATCGTTTTGTCCGTGCTGTTCTGAATGTGCCTCGCCCGCGTTTTAAGCCAAGTGTCATTACGTGTAGGTCCTTCAGACGGTTTGATCTCGTAGGTTTTGAAGATGCGCTTATGGCAACCGACTGGTCTCCTGTATTTTCTGCCGCAAATGTCGCTGATGCCTGGTCCGCCTTTCTCGAGGGAATGACCCCTATTGTCTCATGCTATGCACCAGTGAAGTCCTTTACTGTACGTAACCCGACCGCCCCTCCGATGTCCGACAGTACCCGTATTTTGATTATGCAGCGAGCCATAGCTCTGAGAGTGTATGGTCATGGCTCAGATCAGTACCGCTCAGCAAATCGCCTTGCTAGAGCTGCGTTCAGGGCTGACAAGCGCCGGTACGTGGGCGACCGCATTCTCGAGCAGGGGAGAGCTAGTTGCTGGAAATCCGCCCGAGACTTATTGGGTAGCAAGAGGTCGAATGCCCAGGTGTTACCATCTACCTCGCATGACGACATGAACGCATTTTTTGTTAATGTCGGTCCGACCGTGGCGGCCGAGCTGGAGGCGCAAGGTCCACCTCCCTCTCTCCCCACTCGTTTGCCGAGAGTGGGAGCTTGTTACTTTTCACTGCATCCAATCAGTATGAGTGCCCTACACCGCATCGTCTTTAGTATGCGGAACTCCCCGGCTCGTGGTGCTGACGGCCTCTGCATCCGTATCCTGAAGCTCGCCTTCAATTCCATCGGCCACGTCCTTCTCTTCCTCATCAACTCCTGCATCACGACCAACGACGTGCCTACCTCCTGGAAACACTCCCTTGTGTATCCAATCCATAAATCCGGCAATCCTTCTGATCCTTCCAACTTCCGCCCAATTTCAATACTTCCGGTCATAGCCAAAATAGTGGAGCGGGCGGTGCAACGCCAGCTCTACTATTACCTTTCATCCAACCATCTCCTTGCTCCTACCCAGCACGGTTTCCGCCCGCGGCACTCTACGGAGACGGCGCTCACTTGTATCACTGACCACATGCTCTCGGCTGTCGACTCTGGTAAAATTGCTTTGCTTTGTTTGATTGACTTAAGCAAATGTTTTGACGTCATTCACCATGGAAAACTGTTAGTCAAACTTCAGGCTCTCGGCATAGACACTTTGTGGTTCCAAAATTACTTGCACGGTCACACTCAGAGTGTTAGCTTCCCTGGCTCTGATGGCAAGATTGTAACGTCCACTCCGCGTGATATAAATCAAGGGGTCTTTCAGGGCTCATCGCTCGGACCCATTCTCTTCAGCGCGTTTGCAAATGACTTGAGTCTTCATGCGGCTGATGCGATTGTGGTGCAATATGCCGATGATACTCAAGTCATGATTTCGGAACCAAAATCTTGTATGCCAGCGCTTATCGCCCGCATGGAGTCGGCTCTCGCTTCTCTTGGGGACTACTTTCATTGCAATGGGCTTAAAGTTAACGTAAGGAAGTTCGAACTCCTTACCATCGGATCACGACAAAATTTGCGCTCACTTCCTCAGTTTACTATCAAGTTCCGTGACACTTACCTGGTACCTCACTCAGAGGCACGCAACTTGGGTGTCATTTTTGATCAGCACCTCACCTGGGACGCTCATGTGTCAGCCCTCTGCCGTAAGTGCTGCGGTATCCTTGTCAGTCTATCCCATATCCGTCACTACCTCCCGTCACAAATACTTCCCGAAATCGTCACCGCCCTAGTGTTCTCTCACATTCGTTACTGTTTGGTCGTGTACGGAAACGGCTCTGCCAAAAACCTGCATCGCATTCAAAAACTCATCAACTTTGCAGCGCGAGTCGTTTCCGGAAAACGCAAGTTTGACCACATTTCGGAGGTGCGGGAAGCACTGGGGTGGCTCGATGCTCCCGACCTCTTCCTTTATCAAACCCTCTGTCTTCTCCACAAAGTCCGCGGCACCGCTGAGCCGGAGAGTCTCGCCGGTCTATTTTCTCACAACTGTGAGAGACCGGCGCACTCTCGAACGACCCGACAGGACCACTACCTATCTCTTCCTCGGGTCAGGACAGAGGCCGGAAAGAGGCGCTTTGCCTACCGCGCTGCGCGCAATATGAACGGTCTGCCACGCGACTTCGAGTGCATGTCTGCTGGCAAGTTCATGAGAGAGCTGAAGCGTAGCCTGGAGCCAGGGCGCCATACCTGACGTGACATGCGAGGTGCACTGAGTTTTATGCGTGTGTGGAAGTGTGAAAGTGCATGCTGATGTGTTTTGTATTGTACCCTGTGTAACCTGCCAACATGACAAACAAATGTAAAAACCTCATTCGTGTGGATAGTTCATGTTTTAATACATACATACATACATACAAGTTCCTCGCCCCGCTGGGGTGTAGAATTTGCCCCCATCCAGGATTTTCTCAATAACTGGAAAACAAATATATATATATATATATATATATATATATATATATATATATATATATATATATATATATATATATATATATATATATATATATATATATATATATATATATATATATATATATATATATATATATATATATATATATATATATATCTCGAAAACAATTATATATATATATATATATATATATATATATATATATATATATATATATATATATATATATATATATATATATATATATATATATATATATATATATATATATATATATATATATATATATATTATATATATATATATATATATATATATATATATATATATATATATCGACGAGAAACTTCAAATACCTTATGCTGCATCAATTATACGTCTTTTCACAAAATTGCAATGAAATTGGTGGAGTACTTTGTGGGATAATGACGTTTTGATGACGTCATGTCATGCCATTTTTCGTGTAAAAACAATAAATGTTTGACAAATCGTAGAAAATCAAGTGTTGGAGCAAATTGCAAACAAATAACATGAAAATGAAGCAAAAGACATTCTCTTCAAAATGGGTATCTCAGATTTGCGAAATTTTGAGATTTTTACCCCAAAATAATACAAAAACTGATTTTTTCGTGGGAAAACTCCGCAAAATCAACATTTTCAACGATATTTAAAACAACTGAATATATGTATTGGAGAACGAAGTATGGACGATATCCAAACCAAATTTTAAAGCAATATCCTTATGCTTAACCGACTTATGGCTCCCTAAGTATAAGTAACTCATGACTCATTTTTTAAAATATTATTTTTGGCTTTTAGTAACCAGATACAGACAAATATATGCCACCACTGTATTTCTGAGACAAAACTGGTCTAGAAACATGCTTTTTTTATTTACATTAATCAATTTCAAATGTTTTTCTTATGTGACCTGACCTTGACCTGAGGGCCATTACATGGGGTCAGGTTGTGAAAATGGCTGCTACTATCGAATTATACGTGTAAAATAACCCATACAACATATGTCGCATAGCTTTCGTAGACCTCTTGCCAATAGTGACCTTTTGTGACCTGACCTTCACCTTGATCTTTGCTTACAATTTAATTTTCGCTTATGTGATAAATTAATTATACCTTTGAGAACACTTTTTGCGAGAATAGTCGCAATCTAAGGCTTTGGATGGAAAATATGGCCCATCAACTCTATTACCTCGATTTTGACCCTTGACCTAGCTGTGACCTGATATTTTAACTTATTTTGAGAATTTCTCGTATGCCTTAGATGATGCGTCTCATTGAGAGCTTTCGATTGCCGCCTTGCGTCTGTCGCTGCGGTTATTGGATCCGAAGATAACGAGGGGGCGTGTTCGGCTGAATACCCCAGCGGGGCGCGGGATAATTAGGAACCCCCCCGCGGTTAACGACTGTTTTGCACTGAGGACCCGACGCTGCCCCCTCCCCCCCCCCTAAGGGTTTTTCGCGCTGACGACCCGAGGTCACCCCCCGCTCAACGACTCTTGGCGCTGACTATCTGACGCTACCCCCCCCCCCCCCCCCCCGCCGTCAACAACTTTTCGCAGATGAAGCTGAGCGTAATTCCCGCCCCCCCCCCTCCCCTCCAAACTCGAACCCTAGAAGATCCGCCAGTGCTGCTTGCCCCCCGTAGCAACTTTTGTGTTTGACTGCGACTGTGATTGCGCCCCCCTCCCCCCCCAGTACAAAATCTGTGGCGACGCCCCTGGGCTTAGCTCTACTCTCCACTCTCCACTCACGGTCTGGTTCCAATATTAAAATTCCGTTTTCCACGACCTAAAATTTAACTTTTCACTCCGCTTTGCGGCGTCACATCGGTGGCCATCGTCATCGTCTTTGATTCGTCGTAACGCTGAATTGAATAAATAGCATTTTAGCTTCTTATCCTCTACACGGCCCACTGCCTATATTTCTGGGTTTTATCAGGCAAACCCGTAAAAATTTCGCTAACATGAAATCAACATTGAACATGCTACAAAGGCGCTGGCTTGTGTGATAAATTAGTGTTTGCTAATTGTTTAAATACACGCATACAAAATGGGGGGGGGGGGGCATTTTTTCGTCATTTCAGCCTCCCCACACTGATAAATTATCGACGACGCCCCTGATCAGTTCGACCTGTGGTATTCACTGTGTGACTGAATTATGCTGCATCCCTTTAGTGCAAAAATCCGTTTCGAAGGAAAAATAAGATGGAAGCAATTGATGCGCTTCCATTTCAATATGGTATTTTGACTCAGTCGCTGGTTTTCTGAATTTGTATTTGTATTTGTATTGCAGCAAAACAACCACAGGCACAGAGCCCAGTTACGGTTGCAGTCAGACTAGGATAAATTAAAACATTCACAGATAACGCGAGTCCACACTAAACACAGGCCCGCTCAGTACAAAAAGCAAAAACACAACACCACACTGTACCGTAAAAACAACAGCGTAAAGTAGCCATTAAAAGCGCTGGTAAAAGTACAAATTAAATTAAATGAAGCGCTGGTGGAGGCAAAAGACCTCAAACTAAACAGGATATATAAATTAAAGCCATGACTAATCACATAAGGAGATGTGGCTCGCAGTAGCTTCCTCTAGCCTGAGTAAGTGCCCTGATCATCAGCGAACTTCAAGATATCTGAACGAAGAGAGCGCGACGGAATAAATAAATCAGTCTGAGGGCTGCTGCCTGTGAGGGAGTTAAACAGTTGTGGTAGACGAACCAGGAAGCCCCTCTTCACGCAGTCCACTCTCCCACTTCCACGAGGTACGTGGAAGAGTTCAGGGCGCCGCGTGCGTCGGCCTGGTGCCGATAACGGGAACATTCCCACAAGTTCGGCGCAGTCCAGGCGGCCACCAAACACTGAACACAAACATAAGATCCATCTGAGTAAAACGCGACCTGACAGATGCGCAGCCGAATCGTTTAAGCAGTGATTTGTAGTCGAGTGGTGGGAACGTTGCTTGCGTCTTTGATCCCAGCCACATCAGGAATCGGTGTTGTAGGCGCTCGAGTCTACGTAGGTAGGTGACTGCAGCGCCGGACCAGATTAAGCTACCGTATTCCATTATCGACCTCACGTGTGCCTTGTAAGCGGCAAGGGCTGCGGCATGGTCAAATCGCGTTATGTGTGCGCGAACGGACATCTGCATGCTCATGAGCAGCCCTAGCATTTGGTTAGCCTTGGAGACAGTGGGGTCTACGTGGTCTGCAAATGTGAGCTTAGCGTCTAAAATGACGCCAACGTCACGCATGCGCACACATCGCTAAAGCTGGTGACCATCCAGCACGTAAGAGACTAGAAAAGGCGATGAGCGCAGGGTAAAAGTGATCGTCTTGCACTTAGCTGGGTTGAGTTTCAAACGCCAAGTTTTGAACCACAAGCTGAGGCGGTCTAAGTCGGGCTGGAGGGAATGAGCGTCCTCTGGGGAACTAATTCGATTGAAAATGTTGACATCGTCTGCATATGACAGACACGATGTTTCGATGTGATTGGGAAAGTCAGCGACATAGCAGGTGAACAGAATTGGGCCTAAAATGCTGCCTTCAGGGACTCCGGAAAGTACCGCTGCCCAGTCAGAATGCTTCCCATCGAGAATGACCCGCTGGGATCGCTGGCTTAAGTAAGACTCAATTCAGCTGAGTGCAAGTCCTGAGATGTTAAAAGAGCACGCGAGCTGTGTGTAAAAGTAGCCTATGGCTCACACTCGTAAAAGCGGAAGAATAATCGGTATAGATTGCGTCTGTTTGCGATCCCTTTGTCAGTGAGGTCCAGCAGTGTTCCAAAAAGCAAGCCAAGTTGCTAACGCATGAACGTTTTGGAAGAAGAAGAAGTGCTGAGAAGAAGGCAGTGCTGGAAGGCATGCTTGAAGCAGGCCCTCGCACACTACCTTCTCCAGAATTTTAGAGCAAAGCGCTAATAATGAGACTGGTCTGTAGTTGTCTGGAAGCTTTTTAGAGAAGCTTTTTAGAGCCTTTTTTGAAAACAGGAATGATGTTGGTCCGCTTCCAAGTTGACGGGAACACCCCGGAGCGCACTGACAATCGACAGATGATGTCGAGAGGGATCGCAACTTTTTCCGCACATTCACTTAAAATCCTAGCACTGAGGCCATTGGGGCCGCAGGCCTTGTGCGGGCTTAGCTCACGCGGGAGCTGTGCCACACGGCCAGGTGGGACATTTAAAGTAGACAAACCCGGGGCGTTAAGAACAGGAGCGTCCGGCAGTGCTTCGGTGTACGGAGCACTGCTTTTTTATTCGAGAAACATGTGGTAAAGTGATTCGCCCTGGCCACTGCGTCTTTCACTACTACGCCATCGCACTCCAAAACGGGAGACACATGACCACTGGACTTCAAAGACTTAATAAAGGTCCAGTATCGCTTTGGGTTCTCCTTGAAGTCTTCCACAAGACCCATCAGGTAATCGCGATAACTAGCGCTAGCAGCACGTTTAAATTCGGATCGTGCTCCTGACACCACCACCTATACGAGTTCAAAGGTGTGGTCGTCTCGGTCGTCTGTTGGAGATAAGAATGGATTGATTTCGGTCGATTATAACAGCTGTGATGTGAAGTGGAAGCAATTTTATATCAAATATCGTTCAGTACAGGGACGTAACCAAGGGGCAGGGCCATACCCCCTAGGGTGGACCGAAATGTAACCAATATCTCCGATACAACGGGAACCTTGTTTTCCCATTGCTCCTTGCGAGAGCTTTCCAAAATGGTGCGGCAATCGATATTTTGAATAACATTTCCTTTGCCGAAAATGGATTGAAGTTCGGCCGATTTTAGCAAAATAACGATTTGGTATCATTTTGGCTACTTATTTACGGGTTGCAATTTCCAGTGCACTGTACTGAATTTGTTGCTTTCTGCGTAGAAAAGCACCGATAACCACATTGGGAAGTGTATTGTTATCCAACCCTACAGACAGACTAAGATCGTGCTATATATCATAGGATCTATATACCACCAGGACTGGGTGACATCACCGGATCATCCCTCCCCTGTAATGGCGAGGGTTAATGCATATTCTGGCGGCATTAAGAGGATCCCTAACCATCTTTAGAAGCCGCCAATAGAAGTGAACCCTCTGAATGAGACAGGACGTTATACCAAGCCGCGAGGGCCCTCTAGGAAAAATATCAGCCGCGGGCCAGCTGAGAGACCTTGGCTGGCCGGGAGGGTCCTTGCTAGACTGTGAGGTCGGTAGGCCTTTTTAATTCAGAAAGGCCCTGTGAGTTTGCGAGAAGCTCAGTCTCTTTGAAAGCATCCTGTACCGGTCTAATATGGTCCTTACCAGGCCTGAGAGGGCAGTAAGGGCCCAGTAAGGGCCCTGGGCCCAATCTTGGCCTATATGAGACCTGAGAGGGTCGTCGGTCGACCTGAGAGGGTCCTTCAGGCTTGAGGATGCCTTTTACCAGGCATTGGTATGAGACTCTTGGACGATCTGATGGGGCCTCTATCGGCCTGAGAAAGTACTCGACTGATCTGAGAGGACATTTGCCTGCCGGAGAGGGTTTCGTAGCATATACCAGTCTGAGAGGATTCTCGGGTCAGTCTGCACGTGCCCTCAGCCGGTCTAAGAGGGCCCTCGTCAGGTATGAGAGGGCATCTAGGGCGTAGTGTTGTCCTACGCCAGTCTGGGAAGATCCTTGCCAGGCCTGAGAGGACGCATGTCAGGCCTGCAAGGGTCCTCGTCAGGCCTGAGAGGGCCTGATCAGACCTGAGAGGGCATGGTCAGACCTGAGAGGGCCAGTTGATGATTACGATGGCTTTAGGACCTTATGCTAGTCTGAGAAGGCCTTTGCCAGACCTCAGGGGGTCCTGCCGATCTGAGCGGGCCTTCAGGGACCCAGCAAACAAGACCCTCAGGGCACTGGAAGGGCACCGGGCAGCGCACAGGGCAGGACAGAGCAGTGCAGGGCAGGGCACATAGCAGCGCACAATGCAGGACTAGGCACAGGACACACCGCACAGGACACAGTACAAAGGGCAGGGCACAGGTCAGCGCACAGGTCAGCGCACAGGGCAGCGCACAGGGCAGGGCACAGGGCAGGGCACAGGGCAGGGCACAGCACAGGGCAGAGCACAGGGCAGGGCAGAGGGCAGGGCACAGGGCAGGGCACAGGGCAGGGCACAGGGCAGGGCACAGGGCAGGGCACAGGGCAGGGCACAGGGCAGGGCACAGGGCAGGGCACAGGGCAGGGCACAGGACAGGGCACATGACAGGGCAGGGCACATCACAGGGCAGGGCACAGGGCAGGGCAGGGCACAGGGCAGGGCACAGGGCAGGGCACAGGGCAGGGCACAGGGCAGGGCACAGGGCAGGGCACAGGGCAGGGCACAGGGCAGGGCACAGGGCAGGGCACAGGGCAGGGCATAGGGCAGGGCACAGGGCAGGGCACAGGGCAGGGCACAGGGCAGGGCACAGGGCAGGGTAGGGCACAGGGCAGGGTAGGGCACAGGGCAGGGCACAGGGCAAGGGGCAGGGCACAGGGCAGGGCACAGGGCAGGGCACAGGGCAGGGCACAGGGCAGGGCACAGGGCAGGGCACAGGGCAGGGCACAGGGCAGGGCACAGGTCAGGGCACAGGGCAGGGCACAGGGCAGCACAGGGCAGGGCACAGGGCAGGGCACAGGGCAGGGCACAGGGCAGGGCACAGGGCAGGGCACAGGGCAGGGCACAGGGCAGGGCACAGGGCAGGGCACAGGGCAGGGCACAGGGCAGGGCACAGGGCAGGGCACAGGGCAGGGCACAGGGCAGGGCACAGGGCAGGGCACAGGGCAGGGCACAGGGCAGGGCACAGGGCAGGGCACAGGGCAGGGCACAGGGCAGGGCACAGGGCAGGGCACAGGGCAGGGCACAGGGCAGGGCACAGGGCAGGGCACAGACAGGGCACAGGGCAGGGCACAGGACAGGGCAGGGCACAGGGCAAGGCACAAGGCAGGGGGCAGGGCACAGGGCAGGGCACAGGGCAAGGCACAGGGCAGGGCAGGGCTGGGCAGGGCAGGGCAGGGCAGGGCAGGGCAGGGCAGGGCAGGGCAGGGCAGGGCAAGGCAAGGCATCTGTCAGGGAAGGGCAGGGTACAGAACAGGGCACAGGATAGGACACAGGACACCGGACAGCCCGGTCCTGGTGGTATATAGGTCCTATGATATGGCACGATCTTAGTCTGTCCGTAGGGTTGGATGTGAACTCAATACACTTCCCAATGTGGTTACCGATGCTTTTCTACGCAGAAAGCAACAAATTCAGCGCATTGCACTGGAAATTGCAACCCGTAAATAAGTAGCCAGAATGAAGAAAAGAATAGCTAAATTGGATCAAATCAGCCGAACTTCAATCCATTTTTGGCAAAGGAAATGTTATTAAAAATATCGATTACTGCACCATTTTGGAAAGCTCTCGCAAGGAGCAATGGGAAAACACGGTTTCCGTTGTATCGGAGATATTTGTTACATTTCGGTCCACCCTAAATTGCCCCCCCCCCCCCCGGAGCAAACCAATTTACACTAGATAAAATGCGATTCTGTTGACGACCCCCCCCCCCCCCCGGTCAACAACATCTCACTGACGGCTGACGGCCCGCAACCCCCCCCCCCCGTTCAACAACTTTTTGGAAATACGTCACTCACTGGATTTGCCCCCCCCCCCAAAAAAAAACACGGCTAGATCCGCCCTGGAAACCGCTGGTGCCTCCTCCCAGCCGTAACGCTGCCATTGGTCATTCCCCCCCCCCCCCTTATCACCCGTATGCGGCCGCCAGTGTACCTGTCGGTGATTTATCTGAATAAACAAACAAATAAACAAAACCTTAGGGGACAGGGCGTCCAAACGACTCCCATGGAATGGCACCGGTTGAATAGGATATATGCCAATTACTTACCGAATGTATTGGCTGCAATTCGTGTTGTGCTGTAGTCATTACAAATACACTATGCCGTCATTCCCTGAGTTCGCATTTTCAGAGGTAACAAATATTTGCTTTGCGTGGAGGGTTAGCTTCACCAATGGCATGCACTCGGTCATTCCATCGATTTTGCGACCGGCGAGGGACCGTGACCGAGGTAGCCGTCCTTTGCCGGCCGCAGGCGGTCACGTGACCGGGCTGCCAGCGAAAAGCGCGTCCGGCCGACGGTTCGTGGCCGCAGCCACCACAAAAGAGAAGTGTTTTTCGTCGGCGCGCACTGATCCCAAACCTGACTACGCCGAATTTCGAAAGTTACGATACTTTAACGACATGGACGTTTTTGTATGCACATTTTTAGTCACATCGACCGAGTAGTTGCCGAAGAAATAAGGCTGAAAACCATGGCTATGGTCGGGTCGGGCCGCTCATACGTACATTTTGCCCCTAGTTGATTTTAATCATTGCGTCGACTTCTCGCCCGCTCGGAGTCGGTAATGACTTCTGCTGTTTTATGAACACATTATATTAAAACCTTCTATTACATATCTGAAACGCCGTGAACATACTGTCCAGTTCCACATTGTGGCAAAATGTATTATTGATACCAATCAGTGGATGTGTAACCCATTTTGAAGATACATGACTGGTTTGATTTAGTGTGCAGGCCTCGGGTGGCAGGGCGGATGGGTCCGGTGAGATACATTCATAACCGCCCCATTGATTTATTGGATCGGCCGCGGGTGTGTGCCTGCCCCGGCCAGCCGCCCAGCGGGTCAGCTCAGCCAATTACGGTGTCAAGTGGAGCGCGGAAGGTAGGGCTGTCACTACCGCCCGGACGGCGGGGAAAATACAGAAACTGTCCAAAGGAACTGCGGCTATCAAGTCACCCCCGTCAATCGGCAGGTCACCCCCGTCAATCGGCAGGTCACCCCCGTCAATCGGCAGGTCACCCCCGTCAATCGGCAGGTCACCCCGTCAATCGGCAGGTTACCCCCGTCAATCGGCAGGTCACCCCCGTCAATCGGCAGGTCACCCCGTCAATCGGCAGGTCACCCCCGTCAATCGGCAGGTCACCCCCGTCAATCGGCAGGTCACCCCCGTCAATCGGCAGGTCACCCCCGTCAATCGGCAGGTTACCCCCGTCAATCGGCAGGTCACCCCCGTCAATCGGCAGGTCACCCCCGTCAATCGGCAGGTCACCCCCGTCAATCGGCAGGTCACCCCCGTCAATCGGCAGGTCACCCCCGTCAATCGGCAGGTCACCCCCGTCAATCGGCAGGTCACCCCCGTCAATCGGCAGGTCACCCCCGTCAATCGGCAGGTCACCCCCGTCAATCGGCAGGTCACCTGTCAATCGGCAGGTCACCCCGTCAATCGGCAGGTCACCCCGTCAATCGGCAGGTCACTTGTCAATCGACAGGTCACCCCCGTCAATCGGCAGGTCACCTGTCAATCGGCAGGTCACCCGTCAATCGGCAGGTCACCCGTCAATCGGCAGGTCACCCGTCAATCGGCAGGTTACCTGTCAATCGGCAGGTCACCTGTCAATCGGCAGCAAAAATAGCCAAATGGCTATACTAGAATGTTGTACAATATTTTGAAATATTGTCAGATATGTACGCACCTTCTCTACCGACGCAATCCCAGACAGATTGTCTCTGCTCACATTTGTTTGTATGGTTATTAGTTGGTGCGGCCGCAGTGCCTGGCTGGTGACCTGTCCCTGGCGGCTGCCTCCGCGGCACTGGCGAACTCTAGCGGCGTCGCTCAGCCGCCAAACTCACTTATCAGTATGCTCCCGGGGTGTGCCGAGTCGACCTGCTGACGTCAGCTCGTGCAGGCGGGCGCCGGCTGCATGTTCTGGTCACCGTCAGACGTTGGCTGGCTGGCGTCACGAGCGTCCCGCTGGTGTGGCGCTGTGCGCGCCTCCTCCGCCCCACTGTGCGCGCACCGCCGACCGACCGAGTGGCGGTCACAGATCACCAGTCCGACCGTCCGTCTGACCGTCCGTCTGACCGTCCGTCCGACCGTCCGTCCGTCCGACCGACCGACCGACCGACCGACCGACCGACCGACCGACCGACCGACCGACCGACCGACCGACCGACCGACCGACCGACCGACCGACCGACCGACCGTCCGTCCGTCCGTCCGTCCGTCCGTCCGTCCGTCCGTCCGTCCGTCCGTCCGTCCGTCCGTCCGTCCGTCCGTCCGTCCGTCCGTCCGTCCGTCCGTCCGTCCGTCCGTCCGTCCGTCCGTCCGTCCGTCCGTCCGTCCGTCCGTCCGTCCGTCCGTGTGTTGGCCATCCCATCTGTCAACGGTGTTAAAATGCCCAAGACCGAATTTTTGAAGTGGTTTGCTTTGCCCTTGGTTCACAAAGTGCGAAGTGTTTGTTATTCACGAAGTGTTTCTTTTACCGATGCGTCTGTTGAGCAATGTAAGTTATAATGGTGCGGATAGGAAATGTTTGTTAGATCTCTACCTGTTCTGTGAGAAGCGGTTGTAGTTCCTGCGTTTACTATTGGATGCTGGTCGCTGGGGCATTCTACGATCAATCGAAAACAAAACAAAATGACACCTCCGTTAATGTCACCCATTTTGACCAAAATTGTCACCGATTTTGACCAAAATTGGTATACTGGGTAATCTTGGGAACTGAAACGAGTTCTGTGACAGTTATACCATAATCCAAACAGTGGTTCAGTATCAGTAGATATTGTCTCAAGCATTTTTCCAAGGTCATGGCGCATGTCAATCCTTGTCCGCCCACATATAGCCGGGAATTTATGACGCACTATTAATTTGTCATATATCATTGGAATTGTAGTGAGCTATTCTACAAGATGGTACTTAGTTTTTCGACTTCTAAGAAATTTCAAAATTTTGTCATTTCTTTTAAATTTTCTAAATTTTTGATGACCCCCAGTACATCGATATTCCATTTTTGACCATCAAAATTCAAGGAGTGATTAGTTATCTTTCAAATGAAACGTACAATTTATGTGTTTCTGTCTATAGCTATGTCAAATTTTGTCATTGTTTTTTTATGAAAAATAAGTTGTGCATTAATAACTTTTGAATGAATAAAGCTAGAGAGGTGTGGTGAACGCCATTTTGCTGTTCTCGTCGAGACACGTTGAATGACATGCACTATGACATATTTGTGACTGTCTCCCCAGATGAGGACTCCCGCTCGGTGGCGACCGGCGCGCCCGTGGTGCCCGAGTCGCGCACCGTCTACATCAATAAGGAGCAGCCGCCCAACAAGTGCATGTCCAACGCCATCACCACGGCCAAGTACAGCGTGTTCTCGTTCCTGCCCAAGTTCCTGTTCGAGCAGTTCCGCCGCTACTCCAACATCTTCTTCCTGTTCATCGCGCTCCTCCAGGTTAGTGTGCCGGCCCGAGGTCCTTCATCGTGCTCCTACAGGTCTGTGTGCGGGCCCGAGGTCCTTCATAGCGCTCATACAGATCAGTGTGCCGGCCCGAGGTCCTTCATAGCGCTCCTACAGGTCTGTGTGCCGGCCCGAGATCCTTCATAGCGCTCATACAGATCAGTGTGCCGGCCCGAGGTCCTTCATCGCGCTCATACAGGTCAGTGTGCCGGCCCGAGGTCCTTCATAGCGCTCCTCCAGGTCTGTGTGGCGGCCCGAGGTCCTTCATCGCGCTCATACAGGTCAGTGTGCCGGCCCGAGGTCCTTCATAGCGCTCATACAGGTCAGTGTGGCGGCCCGAGGTCCTTCATCGCGCTCATACAGGCCAGTGAAAAGCGGCGAAAACTTGTCATACGGTTACGGACGAAAATTTGTGATGATTCTTGGACTGATGGGAATATCTTTCATGATGACTATTTTGTTGTAAAATTATGGTTATATATTGGTATGACATTTACGGATTACTTTTAGGTGCATTACAACCGATTTTAACTCGCACCGTGCCGGTGCTCGGCGACACCATCGCCGTGCCGGGGGGGGGGGGGGGGGGGGGGCGGGTGTTTCAACGCCCCCTCTAACTCGGATCCTATGGGACTTAGACAAAATCCAAAAACACCGTTCGAAAGCTCGTCAAAATGCATTTTGAAACCATTTCAGGCAATGTTTTTATCAGGTCAATATTGAGGTCACCAGAGGTCGTCAAGGGTCAGATTTTAAGTTTTAGGACTTCGCTCCAGATCTTCCCAGATAGCACAGGAACTATGCTAGATAGGAACAAACGAAAACAAAACAATGGAAAGCTCTTGCAAAATGCAATGGACAAGGTGTCTTCAGCTTTGAGCTCAGGTGAATAGTTTAGGCTGCAGAGCTCATCAAATATCAAAAAGTCTATTTTTTTAGCAAAACAGTTTTCACAAATATATCTTCAGCTAACAGAGATATGGCAATAATTTCGACGCCATCATGTTTGTCTCGTCAAGGCGCTTCGTATCATATGCATGATGACCAGGTCAGGTCAACTAACAAAAATTGACCTCAGGTCAAGGTCCAATGGCGACCCAATTAGGTCATGTTGCACATTGGGAGACGTGCCTCGACGAGACAAACACATTCGTGCTAGTTCCACTTCTCTATATTGATTGTGTCGAGAGTTATTGACAAAAAAAAGTGTTGGTGACCTCGGGTGACCTCATCTGACCCTGTAGGGGTTACTGAACAAAAATTGCACCTGGAACTTGACAAATAGCCTATGATAACATGATCCAGAAGGAATTGGGCTGATATAATTCGTATCCTCCGAATAGGAAGCATTTGATTATTTCCCCATTGACTTATAATGGGGAAGTCACGAAATTGACCCGACCTTAGGTCAACGATATAAAACAAAAATCCGAGATATACGTGTTGTAGGTACCATTACCCTTATGACATCCTGTAAGTACGAAATCGATCGGCCAAAAACTGTGGCTGTGGTGCGACCGGAAACATTTTTGGAGATAGGGTCACGTGACCTGGTCTGGTGACCTGACCTGAGATGACCCGAGGTATTTTGTTCTTCTCCATAATGTGCGCAATTGATGGCCGAACAGCTGTGCTAAAAACGGCGGCGCGCAGCGCCGCCGTTTTTCCGCTAGCCTCGAAAAAACCTTAGGGGGGGTAAACGCCCCCCCCCCCGGTACGGCGCGGGTTAAGGAAGGAAAACCAGGCGACAAATTCGTTTTCAACTTCTCTTATTAGCCGTTTGCACGGAGGATTATTGCGCTGAAAAGTTTCTGAAAGATTCTGAAAGTTTTGAAAAACTACACAACTTTTGCATGCGATTTTTGGCTAGAAATGTCCCTCATAATTTTGTAATATGTTGGTAAGAATAGAATATGTTGACAAAATTGCAGTTTGGTGGTAATAAGCAAGATAAGTATTGATAAAATCTTCCTGAAACTTCCTGAATCTTCCTGAAAGTTTCAGGAAGATTATATCAATACTTATCTTGCTTATTACCACCAAACCGCAATGTTGTCAACATATTTTATTCTTACCAACATATTATTAAATTATTCTAGCCCAAAATCGCATGTAAAAGTTGTGTAGTTTTTCAAAACTTTCAGAATCTTTCAGAAACTTTTCAGCGCAATAATCCTTCGTGAAGACGGCTAGTATTTAAGTTCCACTTCTGAAATGTTCACATCTGCGTTTCCCAAAGATTTCAAAGAGAGATACAGTTCGGTTTTATTCAAACCAATATTGTGAGGTTGGAAAGTCCAGTGAGTTGTCTGCGAATTTGTCGGAGGATCGCCACAGCGATGCAGGACATAATATTTGAGTTTGCTTGTCAAAATTATCTTCAGCTCGAAAATATTTACCATTGCTGACCTTGTGTTGTAGCTTCTTTGTCGGTAAGTTCAATGGAGAATGCTGACGATTGATAGTGTAAAAGCGAGATCACGAAATGTATGTTTTCACCGTGCTCAGGTGGCTGCAGAGAGATGCAAGTGGTGGTGTGTTACTTCAGGGCGCCGCAGTTGCTGCAGTTATATGGTGGCGTCCACCGAGAGATGGGAGAAGGGAAAGAGACGGAAGCGGGCATAACCGCTACCGCCGGTAGTCTATGCTCAAATCACATGTGAGGTCAGACTTCGCGCCAAATGTGGCACTGCCATCTAGGGTCGATTGTCAGTAACACTACTTTTATGCAAACTCTAAAAGAGCCATTATTTGCTCAAGGTCATTTGTGTTTATGTTGTGCCTCAGCATCGTAAATCGTGTCGGATTGCCTAAACTCATTTAGGTACTATTGGTTCCAAAATAAGCGTCCCGATGGGTTAGGCGACCGTCGGTAGTGAATACCTGCGTTCTCGCCATTCCCGGTCGGTCTGGGAGGTAGGCTGTCCGACACACTCTAGTGCTCGGCGGGACAGCCTATACAGCTTGGCTACACTGACGCTACACTCTGCCTGTATAGGCTGTTCCGCGCAGCATTGTTGTGCACCGTACAGCCTAACCTTTCAGGCGGTTCAAAACGGCCGGTATTCACTACAAATTAACTGCTGTGCCGGCCAACCCAGCGGACGCTTATTTTGGAACCAATAGTACACTTGACTGCCTGATTTGGACGTTCAGGAAACCCATAAAAGAACGGAAAATCGGACATTGATAATAATATTGAAATAGTAGTAAAATAATGACGTTGAAATAACGTCCCTATCGACATATCGACGTCATCGGGATTTGTCGCTTCGACGCGTCAGATCGATTTGGTTTGTTTTCTGGCGCGGTTTTGTGACCCGTGAGGCGATGATGAGGTGCCATCGACCGGCGGCGGCGGGCGCTAATTGCCCCGTCGGCAGCGGCGTCGCTCCTCTGCTGCTCCGGCCGGCCGGGGTCGTCCAGGTCGTCCAGGTGGAACGACCCTCGGCGCCTCCGGCATCCTCATCATTACTTCCCTTTGTCAGCGACCGGCGCCGGCAGGCCCGCAGGCCGCTCAGGCCGCTCAGCAGTCCCCGCGGGCCCGGCGCCTCTGATGCAGAGATGTTTTCATCCGCCAAAAACGGGTCTGTTTTTCGATGGGGTCTACCCTCGAGCAGCTTCTCGTCGCGTCTGCCGACGGCCTCGTCCTGACTGAGTCGTGGTGCAATGCACTGAACTGCGCAGCTGCATGCTCTGTTGCAAGGCTCAGCTGCAGAGTTGTGTTTGCAAGTGCGATGAACTATCGTCCATGAAAGGTCACGGGAGGCCCGCATCCTCTATGCGCCCTTGCTGCTGAACTAGTTCGCTGCAGTTTGAAAAACGTCACGTGACACACGCTGGCCAATGATGGTGCCGGAGGACTGGCGCGCTGCAGTGCAGAGTTCACCGCCGGTAAACAGAGGCGCTGATGCGACCCGACAGCTGTCGCGCCTCCTCACCAGCAGCTGTGCCGCCAGCCGACGGTTGATCGGACGATCATGTGCTGTTTGAACCACGGACTGGTCCCGGTCGAGACTCCCAGGAACCCCTCACCCAGAAGCCTGTTTGAACCACGGACTCGTCCCGGTCGGGTGTCCCAGGAACCCCTCACCCAGAAGCCTGTTTGAACCACGGACTGGTCCCGGTCGGGTATCCCAGGAACCCCTCACCCAGAAGTCTGTTTGAACCACGGACTGGTCCCGGTCGAGACTCCCAGGAACCCCTCACCCAGAAGCCTGTTTGAACCACGAACTGGTCCCGGTCGAGACTCCCAGGAACCTCTCACCCAGAAGCCTGTTTGAACCACGGACTGGTCCCGGTCGGGTGTCCCAGTAACCCCTCACCCAGAAGCCTGTTTGAACCACGGACTGGTCCTGGTCGAGACTCCCGGGAACCCCTCACCCAGAAGCCTGTTTGAACCACGGGCTAGTCCTGGTCGGGTGTCCCAGGAACCCCTCACCCAGAAGCCTGTTTGAACCACGGACTGGTCCTGGTCGAGACTCCCGGGAACCCCTCACCCAGAAGCCTGTTTGAACCACGGACTAGTCCTGGTCGGGTGTCCCAGGAACCCCTCACCCAGAAGCCTGTTTGAACCACGGACTGGTCCTGGTCGAGACTCCCAGGAACCCCTCACCCAGAAGCCTGTTTGAACCACGGACTAGTCCTGGTCGGGTGTCCCAGGAACCCCTCACCCAGAAGCCTGTTTGAACCACGGACTAGTCCTGGTCGGGTGTCCCAGGAACCCCTCACCCAGAAGCCTGTTTGAACCACGGACTAGTCCTGGGCCTCGTTTCATAAAGCTTTTGGCGTAACTTACGAAATGCGTGAGTTACGCCATCAAAAGCTACGCACCGTAAATTAGTCCGTTTCACCAAGGTGCCGACGGAGTTGTTTACTCCGGCGCAGTTTGCGTTGCTGGCGTAAACAATCAAGGGTGTTTTAAAAATTGAAGTGTACTGAAAGCATTATAATAAACATTTGTTTTTAATGCAATTATTGAAATTGGAATCATAAAAATATTTTAAAAATATTTGTAAAATAAATAATGTTAAAATATCGTTTCTGAGTAAATAAATAACAAATATTTTCTGGACCCAGGCGAAAGCCATTAGATCTGCCATTATCGAGCCCACGTATCCGGTGTGAGAATTTAAAGCCCGCACGTATGTGGGTTTAGTGAAAAGCTCGCGTGATTCTCGTTTTTTGTTCTTATTTAATTAATACATTACTAGTAAATCAAATTAATAATACGCTTTCTATTGCATGTGAACAGTCATGGCGATAATGCCGATAGAACCACCAACAGAAATCCTCGTCTAAAAAATGAATCGGAGATATTGCCACTTGCCAGCACGCAACGCAAAACGATGAGAGACAGATTTACTTTATATATACATGTAATCCAGGCCCGGATCCAGGCGGAGGGGCTTATCTAATAGGAAGTTCACTGACAACAAATTGATGTGTTCAGCCAAGCCACCAAAACACACAAACTCAGACACTGACGCCTTTATTGATCAGCAGTCAGTATATATGTCAGCAAAAGTGCCTTGAAAATTCCACAATTAGCCTTAATTCGGTGAAAACTCAATGATGATCTCATTCAACACACAGGTCCATGGCGGCACTTGTCTTCAAGGCCTCGCTTATAGCTTCAACTGTATCCTACATTCACCTTACATCACAGTGTTGCTCCCAATATCCAGATTTGTTCAGCGTTCATTCACTCTTAACTGCAGCTTGGCATGAACAGACATTTTCCTACCAATTTCACTCACCAGCTGCAGACAACTGATAATGTTTGTTCCAGAAGAAGTCACTGTTCACTGGTCACATTGGTCACATTAGCGTTTGCAAGAGGCAATTGAATATGCTATAATAAATGGAAAGCATTCAGCATACCTATACAATAGGCTTAGTAAGTTTTGTGTGATGTGATGTTTGACATGACATCAACATTTTTGACATGACATAGATGATTCTGGCTAAATATATTATTACTGGCTAAATCTATGAATAACTAATGATTGGAATCAAATGTTGAGGCACTAGCTGACTGAAATGAGATGTCTGAATTTTCAACTTTGACAACCACAGTTTACAAAAGTAATGGATAGGTTTAGGAATGTTGGTCATCATGCACCTATAGATGCATGGTGACCAAAATTTGGGAAGGTGTGTATCAGTGGGGAAGATTGCAGTGTCAACACATCTATGTCTCGCCAGAGTATCTGCTGTAATGCCCAATGTGTGACGGTCATTAGTATTGCATTAGTAATCATATTAGTATTAGCATTGGTAATGCCAGAGAAATCGAACTAACCCCAGGCTTGACTTGCATTAGCATTTCCTGAGTATTGACATTGGTAAGGGTTAGTTACACCTTAGTTTTCATGAGTTTTACCTTAGGGCGGGCTTAGCATTACATGATTATTACCTTAGTAAGGGTTAGTTTTGCTAGTAAGGGCCTGAGTGTTACTGTCGTGAGTTATGACAACTCACGTAAATACTCAGCAAAACTCATCCTTGTTTGAGTTTTGCCTTGGTATTGCATGATAAATACTAAATAAATGTGAGTTTTACTGAGTGAGTTTTGACAACTCAGGAAAGGCATGAAATGTGAGCATTTTTTCCAGTATACATGTTAACCTGGCCAATTCACAGCTTACCTAAAAAACATGAACTCATGAAAATAAAACAACTTGAACTGGTGAACTTGTATGTTTGTGGCTTAATTACCTGTGAGCCATGCTTGTGTCTCCCTGTATCATGGTCAATAAATGTTACATGTTATGTTCAAATTATTAGTGTGGCTAATGTACAAAAGAACCACAATACAAATAACCATGAAAAATCACCATAAGTTTGATACCCAACTGCCAGTCGGCATTACGCTATCACCTTGCTCACTACTACTGGTCAGAGAAGTCTTGTAAATCATGTTAATTAATTGAAAACAATGCTTGCCATCTATTACAACATTGCACAAATGATGAGACTACAGTGAATTATAAATCAATTCTTACAAACACATGTATGTCATGAGGTGGTCCACATGGTATTTGAGACACTCAAATTCTTCAGAGATTCAACTAATACTTCAGTTTCTTGCTTCACATAAATATCTTGCTATGCTCTTGAAGTAAGTTTCAATGTAAAATCATCACGCCAGCCTCTAATATCGCCGCCAGGCTCACAAAATATGCCAGCAATGCAATCAAAACAACTTTCAAGGCCATCGGAGCACTAAAACAACACAACAAATCCTTGCGTTGCTTTTTACCGAAAATCAAGGCCCTGAAATATTATTTGACATAAGCTACGCCCTTTTATGAAACGCAAATGCCGTAACTTACGAACAATTCGGTGCTTTGACGTAAATGAAGCGGCGTAGTTTCAATGGCGTAGCTTACGCCGGTTATTTCTTTATGAAACGGAATTGGCGTAGGCTACGCCAAAATCGGCGTCAACTACGTAGGTTCGTAGGTTACGCCGCTTTATGAAACGAGGCCCTGGTCGGGTGTCCCAGGAACCCCTCACCCAGAAGCCTGTTTGAACCACGGACTGGTCCCGGTCGGGTGTCCCAGGAACCCCTCACCCAGAAGCCTGTTTGAACCAGGGTATATTGAAGGGGGTATGCTCAAATTCAGTATATATGATCTCAATAATTAGCCTATTCTGAGGATGTTCTTTGAAATTGTGTCTATCATTTCAATTTTAATTTACTTTGTTCGGATTTATTTTGCCATTTTCATCTTTATTTTCCAAATATCATTGAAAATATAATAGTCCTAGTTCCGAACCCTGAATATAGTATAATAACGTTAGCTGTAAACTAAATATGGTGACATTCTAGTAGGCTACAAGCATTGCGCACTTGTTCTTAATTTGATTTGTTTGTTTTGAGTGCGTTTGGAAGGGCCATTCTCCCACGCATTTCGCGAAATTTTTTGCGATTGGCCGTTCGGAGAGCACGAAATGAGGGATTTCGCGAAATAACGTGGAATCGCCGGAGCATGTCACGGCGGTGTTTTCAAAGATGTCGGCCCACATTGAGGTGATGGGGTAAGTGTAGAATCACCGATATATATGGAAATATGTGATTTTCATAATTGGTGACTGTGTTATAATATGGGACATGCTTCCAGATGCATATCGTGTCTACTTGTGAACCTATCAATAATTAATTGTATATTGAATTGCTTATAGTGATGGTGAGGACAATGGCCAATGGTGATATTTTTTTTTATTCTTGATTTGTTGTGTCATCTGTGATCAACAGTAATAGTAGGCTTTCTCAAAATAATTGCTGTCAACCAAAGATAATTGTTGTGAAATCATTGTTTATATACCTAAATGACGCACATACGGCGAACCCGGCGAATTTTCCGCGAAATTCCTACCGAACGACCATGATAAATTTCGCGAAATATTTCGCGAAATTTGTCGCCTTCCGAACGCACCCCTAGACTCGTAGTTCCTCGACCAGTTTGCATAAGATAATGTTCGTACTGACTTGTATACTTTATACTTTTACGTTTACACATTAGAGACCATAAGAAATTACACATTAGAGACCATCACGTTTACACATTAAAACATTAGAGACCATAAGAAACCATTAGCCACCATAAGAAACCATTCGAGACCATAAGACACCATTAGCGGCCATAAGAAACAATTCGAGACCATAAGAAACCATTAGAAATACAATTAGAGACCATAAGAAACCATTGGAAACCATTAGAGACCATTATATACCATTAGAGCCCATAATAAACCATTAGAGACCATCAGAAACCATTAGAGACCATTAGAAACCATTAGGAATACCACTAGAGACCACTAGAGACCATTAGCAACCATTAGAGCCCATAAGAAACCATTATAAATACCATTAGAGACCATAAGAAACCATTAGAGACCATAAGAAACCATTAGAGACCATTAGAGACCATTAGGATTTCTAATGGTTTCCTAATGGTTTATAATAGTGTGTATATATGCATGTATGCATGTATATATGTATGGAGCCACCAAAGGACCGACTATGCGCACGGTAAGCTAGACGGGCTAACCACGGGCGTGTTCGCCGCAGACGCCGCTCAGCAAGGTCAGAGGGTGTCTGAGCTGCCCATGAAAAGCAGTGAAGACGTAACGATTTAGACCATCAGCCACGCTAAAAGTGAGCCTAGCGGCGAGTATGCATGTATGTGTATATATGTATGCATGGTGTGTATGCATGCATGCATGCATACATACATACATACATACATACATACATACATACATACATACATACATACATACATACATACATACATACATACATACATACATACATACATACATACATACATACATACATACATACATACATACATACATACATACATACATACATACATACATACATACATACATACATACATACATACATACATACATACATACATACATACATACATACATACATACATACATACATACATACATACATACATACATACATACATACATACATACATACATACATACATACATACATACATACATGCATGCATGCATGCATGCATGCATGCATGCATGCATGCATGCATGCATGCATGCATACATACATACATACATACATACATACATACATACATACATACATACATACATACATACATACATACATACATACATACATACATACATACATACATACATACATACATACATACATACATACATACATACATACATACATACATACATACATACATACATACATACATACATACATACATACATACATACATACATACATACATACATACATACATACATACATACATACATACATACATACATACATACATACATACATACATACATACATACATACATACATACATACATACATACATACATACATACATACATACATACATACATACATACATACATACATACATACATACATACATACATACATACATACATACATACATACATACATACATACATACATACATACATACATACATACATACATACATACATACATACATACATACATACATACATACATACATACATACATACATACATACATACATACATACATACATACATACATACATACATACATACATACATACATACATACATACATACATACATACATACATACATACATACATACATACATACATACATACATACATACATACATACATACATACATACATACATACATACATACATACATACATACATACATACATACATACATACATACATACATACATACATACATACATACATACATACATACATACATACATACATTCATTCATTCATTCATTCATTCATACATACATACATACATACATACATACATACATACATACATACATACATACATACATACATACATACATACATACATACATACATACAATATATTATATTAATGAGCGTTTACATGACAGTAATGACCGTTAAAACGTTCATAAAAACAAATGCTATGGAAAAAGTTTTTGGTCGAGGTGGGATTTGAACCCACGGCTCTATCCAAAGTCAAACTTTATGCCTTTGGGAACACTATTTCCCAACACCCAAACAAAAAGTTATGTAAAAACAAAAGTAAGATTATAATACAGGCTCTCAAAAGATGTTTCACTTTTATTATTTAAAGTAATGGAACCGAAGATACAGAGTGCCAAACATGAGAAATTTCCCGTTGCCTCTATGTTAGACATCGTTGACTTCGGGCTCTTGGGAACACGATTTACAGCCCTCAAATCGAAAAATACCTCCAAAAGCGTCAAAAGCAGATGAAAGTTTCTACTCGATAGCATCTAGGTTTTTCAAATTACCCTCTCATATTTTCTGTAAATTCACGCTGAAAATGGCGAATTTAACATTAAACCCTATGGGCCTAGTAGTATTTGTATCCCAGAACTAGATCGGGCTACCATATGGTTTGAGAGGGGGCCGGTTTGAACCACGGACTGGTCCTGGTCGAGACTCCCAGGAACCCCTCACCCAGAAGCCTGTTTGAACCACGGACTAGTCCTGGTCGGGTATCCCAGGAACCCCTCACCCAGAAGCCTGTTTGAACCACGGACTGGTCCTGGTCGAGACTCCCAGGAACCCGTCACCTGCCGCCGGTGCCGCCATCTGTTCTGATCAGAGGCCTGTTCATGTTCAAGGGGTCTGCGGCCGCCGCGGCTCCCGCGGCCAGGAGGCGAAGCTTAATTTGAACAACCTTGAACAGTGTTGCGGCCGCTGATGGCGTCCGATAAATGGCGCGTGTAGCGTTCGCAACGAATAGGCAATTACATGGAAACCCTCAAATGGTTTCCAAAACTATTCAACTACATCAATATCTACGATTCACTACGAGTTGTCATTTTTGGTCAAACAACCACCAGTGAACTGCGATATCAACAAAACAGTGCGCAACCTTTGTCGGACGCGCGCCATTGATGTCGAAGTTCTTTTGCGGCTGCTCCGGAGCAACCGCGGGAGCCGCAGAAAGTATAAAGTCTCCTCCGGATCTGCTCTTTCGTGATTGGCTGACGATTAAGCCCCGCCCTTTTGGCCGCGGCCGCAGCGCCCTGAGCAGGCCTCAGGCTGGCGTCGGGCGTCATTACTGGCAATGTGCTGCACATATGCACAGAGGCAGATCCAGGGGGAGGGGCAAGGGCTCATGCCCCCCCCCCCTCCCCTCCAAAGGTCCTGAAACTATGATTGCCTCCCCCCAACCGTCGGACGTACAGTTGTAAAAATTGCCTTTGCACCAGTTAAAATCCAGTGAAAAACTTGAAAATTTCGCGCCGCTTCGCGGCATGACACAAAATTCACAATTCCTTATAAACATTTGGAAAATAGGAAAACAAATTCATTAAGTGTCTGGCAGAGGCTCTCCTTGGCGGTACCTAATTGCTAGTCCCAGGGCTCACTTCCTTCATACAATATTAACTTTCGAGCGGGCTACATTTTAGCTAGTCTACCGAGTTCCGAAAAAAAGGCGACGCGAACGCAAAGACGCGGACATCGGCTCCCGGAAGCTGCTCCAGCGGTGCCCAACTTGCTGGGCCGAAGAGCCTAATAGTGGGACCAGTCCAGGACTATCTCCCCAGCCATCTCGCCCCAGGCTCCTCCAGATCCACAGGGACCATTTATGCGCAGAAAAGTCGTTCTGCCTCTTGCTGCTTTTAAACCGTGTGCACTGTTACCAGTTGTTTGTTACAGTTCGGTACATATGTAATGTATACAGTTATTATCATATGTACTATTGAGTGCTGACTGCCACCGGTCATCGTGATTTACTATCCGAGGAATATGTATTTGAAAAACTACCTTAATTTCAATATTTTTAATCATACTGAGATGTGCAACCAGGAATAGGGGTTACCCGAGGCTTGGCTCCACTCACGGTCTGGTTCCAATTTTCAAATTTCGTTTTCCACGACCTAAAATTAAAATTTTCACGCCGCTTCGCGTCGTCTCATCGCTGGCCATAGTCATAACGAAGTCATCGTCTTCGGTTCGATGTAACAGTGAATTGAATGAGTAACATTGTTAGCTTCTTATCCTCTACAAGGCCCGTATTTCTGGGTTTTATCAGGCAAACCCGTAAAATTTCGCAGCTCTAAATAACAAGTACCTACTATAACATGAAAACCGCATTAGAAATGCTGCAAAGGCATACATATACAAATGAGGGTACATTTTTTCCGTCAAATTAGCCGACCCCCACTAAGAAAAAATCGGCTACGCCCCTGCCTACCCCCCCCCCCCCGCTCAACAACTTTTTAGAAATACGCCACTGGATTCCCCTTCCCCCCCAAAAAAAAGGTCCACCCCTGCATATGCCGGGAACCGGTTAATACCAACAGTCAGTTCCAACAGCTGCAGCTTCCAATCACACGGTGCGTCGTGCTGAAAGAGCAGTTGAAGAAAAGCAGTTGTACTGATCAAGGGGTTAGATGAGTCATTTGCGTTCAACGACCCCCGGTGGATATTTGCACATACGTCATACATGCTTTCATGCGCACATGCGCATGCACATCATGGGCGTACCCAGGGGGGGGGGGGAAACAACAATTCCCCCCCCCCCCTGAAGGTCCGTACGGGCCCCTTTGGCCGTATGTGCCCCTTTGGAAATAGGGCCTGAATGACCCTATTTCGAGCACATGTGATAACAGGGGCGTCGTCGTCGTCATGTCGTCACATTGGAGCATTGGAGTCGGCCGGGGATCGTGGAAGGTCGGCTGGGCTCCTCGATTATCGACCCGGGGCACCTAAAGAGAGTCGGCCGGGGCACCTAGAGGGTCGGACGGGGCCCTGTGAAGGCCCATCTGGGGACTCATGGATAAACGATCAGGGCCCCTGGAGCGACGACTGGACCCATGGAATCCCCCCCCCCCCCCCCATATCCAGGCACGGCTGGGTCTGAGCGGAATTTGCACGTCTCTTTGTCGCGCCACTGTCCCATAAAGATAATTTGTAAGATTTGGACCGACGTTCCGTACAATTACCACTGACGACATTCCGTACAATCACCACTGACAACATTCCGTACAATCACCACTGACGACATTCCGTACAATCACCTCTGCCGGGTACACATGAGAGCGCTCCACTGCGGCGGAGCGGCTGACTCAGATTCAGTGAGGCCGGCTGGCTCCTCGGATGTAGAGCGCCGGCTCGGCGGCGGTGGCCGGTGTGGAGCCATGGGACGACAGAGGGGGATAAAGTGGGATATGGCGCTCCTTCCGCCAGCCGTCATTCCGGCCGACTTTCAGGATCTCCAGCCGCCGGGCAAAGCTGCGCGCGGCAGGCTTATATGAGAAAGCTGCCTTTGTTCGGTGGTCGGGTCCTGTGCGAAACCAGCGCCCGGACCCGACGACGAGCTATCAGACCTTTGTGAAACGAAATGAACGACAAGGAAACGGGTCCTGAACAGTGAACATACAGGTAAAACCTGAACATACAGGTAAAATCCTGTCAGCTCAGCGTCCACGCTGTGTGTGTGGCATCCGTGAACGCAGAGACAGCACATACCCTTCAGCGCTACAGAAGTCTGAATATGGACAGCAAAACACTGACCTCATTCAACGTAGGTGCGCCCTTTGCGTGTGGGAAAATATATCAGTGGGTATGCAATATGCATGCTATCACTATGTGCGAGTTATTCGGTAACTTATTCTTAACCCATTTGTGACCAACGTTCCCAAAAAGTTTACCAAAAAGTTATATCTCCTCATATGCTCGGTCCAAAAAGTTATATCTCCTCATATGCTCGGTCCAAAAAGTTATATCTCCTCATATGCTCGGTCACAAATGGGTTAAGGCGGCCGCACACTAAACCATTCGGCCGCGATGTCGCCGCGGTTTTCCGCGAGGCGCGAATTTGCTGCGATTTTCCGCCAGTGCGACGGCCGAAATTCGCAAATCGCGTCTCTCAACGCACTTCATTCGGCCGGCGGAGTCGCGCTGATTTCGCGGCGGACAAAACGCTGAGCAGCTGAGCATGCTCAGCTTTCCGCGACGGAATCGCTGAAGTATAGGGAACTATAGGGGGACGAATTGTGCACAGCGTGGTCTTGCCGCTGTGCAATTGATCATGTGCAAGTTTCGTGATTGTTAATTTATATTTTCGTAGCAAAATGACCACAAAATATATCTAGTAGGGAGACTGCCTGTAGGCTGGAGTGGCGACATCGCCGAGATGTCGCGGCCGAATGGCCTAGTGTACGGCCGCCTTTACCGAAAACTTGATTAAACCCGCTTGGTACGACTGCGGTTCAGCTGGCGGGTCGTGGCGAGTCGGCCCACGTTGAGTTGCCGTGACACTGATGATGATTTATCCCCCACGCCGCGGCGCAGGAGCTGTCGCCGAGGTGGCGTAGACGGCTGTCGGCGACCGTAATGATGATCAACAATCAACCTGCGAAACAAATCCCGGCTGCCGCCGCCGCCGCCGCAGTTTTTCACGCCGGGCGCTAGAAACGTTTCAACGCCGTGGAATTAAATCGGATTCGTAGAATTGTAGGGCCTAGTTGTGACCGGGCGCATCATATTGTATAGGCAATGGCTATGCTATGGAAGGTCAAGGCTGCTTTGGCTTCTGCGAGGGAATTTTCAGTCTGTTTCGGAATAATCGGCTGACGCCTGACTGTACTGTTGTGACGTGGTTGCAAGTCAGAGAGGCCTACAGCCGGATAATCTGCTGACGCCTGACTGTACTGTTGTGACGTGGTTGCAAGTCAGAGAGGCCTACAGCCGGATAATCTGCTGACGCCTGACTGTACTGTTGTGACGTGGTTGCAAGTCAGAGAGGCCTACAGCCGGATAATCTGCTGACGCCTGACTGTACTGTTGTGACGTGGTTGCAAGTCAGAGAGGCCTACAGCCGGATAATCTGCTGACGCCTGACTGTACTGTTGTGACGTGGTTGCAAGTCAGAGAGGCCTACAGCCGGATAATCTGCTGACGCCTGACTGTACTGTTGTGACGTGGTTGCAAGTCAGAGAGGCCTACAGCCGGAGAGCCAGCCACCTCTCCCTCCGAGTGGCCCTGTACGGGGCAGACCGTGACCGGTCCCCGACACTATCCGTCCAGCACGGGGCAGACCGTGACCGACGCCGATACCGACCGGCTAACGGGTCGATATCAGTGATACCACTCGGTTGATAATGGGCGCATTACATCAACGGCAAACGGCCGTCAACCGGCCCGGCGGGAAACTGCTCACTGTCGCTTGTACCGTCATGCTATCCTTGTGTGTATACTGCTACGTATGTTACGTCATGTATCTTGATGTATTTACGCGGAAGGTGGCGTCCGTGTTTTGCAATCCCGTATCGCAGACGTTCGGTGGATTTTACTGACATGTGGTACGTTTAGGTGAGGTACCCCGCCGTTATCAAGCTCAGGCACAAAGCCTCATCGCTGTGACGGGTGTCATATTGAACTACACAGATACGCAACTTAGTCATTGTTCATAGTCTAGTATTTTCAGCTTTAGTGATGGACTATTTTGTGACGACGAAAATCGTATGTAGCGAAAGCTCTAAGAGCGTCGTAGTATCAAGTTTTGTTTAGGTCGTCGCCCTTTCTCTGGGTGAAAACCCAAAGGCTGAAGTTCTTCTGGCCGATGGCAGTTGCAAGGAAGCGTTTGCAGATTGCACTTGCACGCTGGTGCAGTGTGCTGATGTTTGTACTCAGCAAAGCACTGACATGAGCACCGTGTAAACAGAGATACGCCCCTCCCGATCCGGGCCTGGCTCGATGTTTACTGTGTTCTGCGACCGTCCGCATGTCGAACGTCTGACCAGCCCGGCCTGCTGGGAGAGCAGCGCGCTGATAGGAGGCCGAGCGCCGCCCCAGGGCAGCAGGCCAGCAGGGCAGCAGGCGTGCCTCGTGCTCTGCCGCGGCGGACGCCGAGGGTTCAGTCGAACCAGCAGGGGCTCCCGTCGCCAGGATACAAACCTGTCTCAAGAGGTGCCTGTTGGTTTTAAAGGTATCGGCGTGAAATAGTTTACTAAGTGGAAGTACTTGCGGTTGCCATAGCAACGAACGTGAAATTGTTGTTGACTGCTGGCAAAAATTCGATTGCACTTTTTTCGCCAGTCATCGCCAGTCAGAGGACCTCAGTTGGACAAACTACGGGGAGGCAATCAAAAAGTTGATCGATCAAAAAGTTGATCGAAGTGGGCGGAGCGATGCCCTTATAAGGGCATGCTTGCAGACCTTCAGTAACCCGTCAATATTTGAATAATCAAGCGATAAAATAAACCCAAAACCACAGAATCAGCAAGTAAAAATATGAAACTATGCAGATTATATGAAAGCTACTTAAAATAAAAAATAAATGAACGTGCATTCGATGATCTACGGCAATCAACAAATTGATTACGGGCATCTGAAAATTACGGCGGCGATCAACTTTTTGATTGTGCAAACAGCTGGCTAATCAATATATTGATTGTTAACTTATACTGAAAATGTTATAATGCTAATGTTAATTTTATTGTTAATGTTATACTGGAAAAGTAAGCTGAAATCAAATAATATTAATAATTAATCCAAATGGAATCATCTGATAAATAATTAGTTCACTAGGAAGCATAACAAATGACCTCGATTTGATGAATTTAGGAAATACTTTTTATTTGTATTCAGAAAGACACAAAGACACAGTCAGTGGATACTGGAACAACACTATTTTTGTAAATCAATAATTTTTCTTTCTTTTCTAACAAAAATATGATGTACATAGGCTTTCTTTCGATGTACATGACACGTTTCAGTGTGGAGATGTACCAAAACCAATCAAAATATTGATTGCATGCCCATATTAGGGCATTGCTCCGCCCACTTCGATCAACTTTTTGATCAATCAACTTTTTGATTGCCTCCCCCTAGTTTGCCCAACTGACCTGTGAGTCGAATTTTTCGAGTCCACCAAGACGACCTATGAATCGTATTCATTCATGTCTACCGAGAGTACCTGTCCACCGAGGGTTGAGCTCGTCCACTTCCACATAGGTCGCATTAGAAGACTTCCTCCACATCCACGAAAAGGACGTGGGTTCATCCAACTCCACCCAGATGACCTATGCCACCGACTGTAGTTCCTTCACTAGTTCACACCCACCAATAGGACGTGTCTCGTGTTCCTCCAGTTTCAACGCGAGAAGAAAGCTCCTCTGTCTCTTCCTAGATGCCGTAGTTGTGTTGCGCGGATTTCTACATCTCCACCGAAGGCGCGCAGGAACACATAGGTGACTTGCCCTACCTCCACCAAGTCTTGGTCCTCTCCCACACTGTATAGTATTTTCCCAGGGCATCGGCGTCGAAACTTTGGGGACGGGGACGCGTCCCCCAGCTTTTTCGGATTTTAACATTAAGCCTATGGGTGTTGCACGGAAAGAAGCCCCCTTGGAATTCTGATGTTCCCCCAGTGTTTGGTAGCCGCCTTGGACCCGGAGCCGCGGGCCGGACCGTCTCTGTCTGATCTCATAGCGTGTGTGTGTGTGTGTGTGTGTGTGTGTGTGTGTGTGTGTGTGTGTGTGTGTGTGTGTGTGTGTGTGTGCGGGTGCGGGTGCGGGTGCGGGTGCGGGTGCGGGTGCGGGTGCGGGTGCGGGTGCGGGTGCGGGTGCGGGTGCGGGTGCGGGTGCGGGTGCGGGTGCGGGTGCGGGTGCGTTCTGCGACCGTCCGCATGTCGAACGTCTGACCAGCCCGGCCTGCTGGGAGAGCAGCGCGCTGATAGGAGGCCGAGCGCCGCCCCAGGGTGCGCGTATGTGCGTGTGCGTGTGCGTGTGCGTGTGCGTGTGCGTGTGCGTGTGCGTGTGCGTGTGCGTGTGCGTGTGCGTGTGCGTGTGCGTGTGCGTGTGCGTGTGCGTGTGCGTGTGCGTGTGCGTGTGCGTGTGCGTGTGCGTGTGTGTGTGTGTGTGTGTGTGTGTGTGTGTGTGTGTGTGTGTGTGTGTGTGTGTGTGTGTGTGTGTGTGTGTGTGTGTGTGTGTGTGTGTGTGTGTGTGTGTGTGTGTGTGTGTGTGTGTGTGTGTGTGTGTGTGTGTGTGTGTGTGTGTGTGTGTGTGTGTGTGTGTGTGTGTGTGTGTGTGTACACGCACGTTTCTGTCGCCCCCCCCCCCCCCTCCCCGGGGTCGTCTTCAGTCTGATCTCAGAGACTAGATAGTGTGTACGTTTCCGGCATCCGGGCGGCTTGTGGTGCCGCTATTGATTGGGAACGTCCGGCGGGCAGCAGCCGGCGGCCTCTGGTGGCGGCGGCCCGTCATGAGTGGAGATGGGCCGGGGGACTCCCCTGATTGACGTGGCCCGGCGCCGGCGGCTCCCCTGAGTGACGTGGCCCAGTGGCGCCGGCGGCTCCCCTGAGTGACGTGGCCCAGTGGCGCCGGTGGCTCCCCTGAGTGGCGTGGCCCAGTGGCGCCGGCAGGACAGAAGGGTGGACTGCGATGGCCTGGATGGCGCCCTTCTTCAGCACATTGCCGCTTTCCATCTGTCAAGCTGCCGGATAATTTGGGATTTTTAAATGCAGACATTCAAATCCTAATTGTAATGCAGCCGCGGAGCCATGGGATGAAGGAGGGGGGTAAAGTGGAATACGTCGCTCCGTCCAGCGGCCATCATTCCGGGACCGACTTTCAGGAGCTTTCAGGGCGGCTTTCAGGATCTCCAGCCGCAAAAACGATTAACATGCATACCTACTGCAAATATATTTAAACAAAAATTGACGCAGACGCTCCAACGTCAGACGCCTTCGAACGTCAAACTTACCGTAACGCATGCCAATTGCCAACTGCCTGGTGTTACCGGTGCTGGTTCCAGCCTTCGAACGTCAAACTTACCGTAACGCATGCCAATTGCCAACTGCCTGGTGTTACCGGTGCTGGTTCCAGCCTTCGAACGTCAAACTTACCGTAACGCATGCCAATTGCCAACTGCCTCGTGTTACCGGCGCTGTGCATAACCAACACTGCCGCGTGAGCCTTACTGCTGCGGTCAATTATGTTTTCTCGCTAATCTCTTGATGACATGAAAAACTTCATCAGGAGGAGAGCAAGAACTCTGCTCGCGGCACCGAGCCGTAGCGTAGCGGGCCGACGCACCCTTCCGTCTGTGCCAACGATGGAATGGTGTGTCTTACGCCGCCCTCCGGAAGTGTCATGTGTGATGGGAGTGTCACCATTTGTGAAGACGTCTGTCTGTCGCGATAACCCAGCTGCCGAGTGTGGTCGCGTTGTGCAATGAGGTGAAAGTGTGCAGCTCATAGTTGCAGCCACTGCTATTTCGCTTCTTAAGACGTTGGCAGATGTACCGTATTAGCTGGAACTGCTGGCATGTCTCCGTAACTCGGACACAGTGACATGCATATGGGACATGCTGAAAATGAAGAAAACTGACTAAAAAAACATTTAGTCATTTATGTATCTAATACTGTATTTAAAGTACCTACTTCTGACCGTCATTCCCTGGGCACCTTTCTGAAGATGAAATATATCTGTCGCAGCTATTTATAAGGCATCCAACAATTTGCGATTTTGCAATAACATTTTCCCGCCATTTTCACATCTGATTGGAGCAGGGCCTCGGCTAAGGAATTCTCACTCGGGAACAATTCGAGAAAAAAAACACGCTTCTAAGGCATATGGTTAAGCGCAGGCACGTAGCCAGAATTTTTATCAGGGGGGGGGCACGTCAGTGGTAGAATCATATTTTGCTCCTCAGCCAAATTTTTTTAGCGCGGGGGGGGGCGTGGGGTAGGGTATGGTCGTCATAAAACAATCGCATTTAATCTAGTATAAATTGGTTTGCTCAGGGGGGGGGGGGGGGCTATGGCCGTGCCCCCCCCCTTGCTACGTCCTTGATTAAGCGTACCTATGAATAGGTACTGATACATTTTAAGTGTGATAACGACAAACATAAGTGTAAAACAGAAATACAATAGTACAATAATACAATAATGAAGCTAAATAAAAAATAAAAAAATTAAACACTCCGATCATCGAAGGTGATGTGGTTACCTGTGAAGTCGATCGATGTGGTGAAGGTGACCTGTGATGTCGATTTTTGAAAACTATTTGGGGGACCGAACAGGAACGGAGCGAAGAGGTCCACCGGCGCCATAGCTTTACCAATACAGCTAAATCGGTCGAACATTAACACATTTCCTGAATGAAGATCTAAGCAGCTTATGCAAGGGATAATTTGTTGTAACCCTGTGTTGTAAAGAATTTGTTGAGAATTTGTTGTTGTAACTACGGGGGCAGATTCTGCCCCCCCCCCCCCCGGTGGTTTTTCACTTGCCGCTTCTAAACCGTTAGGCCTAGCGTCCTGAAACTTTGTGACTTTTCTCAAAATTGAATGGCGCGTGTTTTATCAAAATTTTGAAAAAATCGGTCCGGCAGAGGCGGTGCCAGGCTCCTGTTTTGGGGAGGGTGTTACGAATGTGGTTTTGCGGCGCATACTTCCTTCGTGGTTTGCAGTGCAATAAATGCGTCAGAAATAATTTCAATGCAATATGCATCATAGATACTGGGATTGTGCATATTTTTGGGGCGGAGGCGCACTCAGGATAAACAAATGGGAGGCCATACCCACCCTCAAATTAGGTCCAACTTCAAATTAGTAAGATAATAAAGGCGTTACGTGCATGGTGCCCCTCGTGTTTTTCCTGGATCCGCCTATGCGCAATATATTCAATTTAACAAATTACAGCATATAATGCCCACATGTGACGTTCATGTCGTCCCAAACAATCACGAACGGCACATATTTTTTATCAGAAAATCCCCCATTTTACATTCCCTGAATGCGCCTATGATTTTGTATTTTGTTTTTGTCTTTTGATATATTAAAGACCAGTACATTTGAAGCTCAAAAACGTTTGGGGCATGGAAATCGGTCGAGCCACATGGCCGCAATGACCTTTCAAAAAGACACCCAAAATTGTCGTATTTTTTGCTCCCTGGCTCCCCATTTTTGAACAAACAAAAAATGTCGGGATCGGAAAAGCGAGATCTTGTCATGACGAATCGAATGGCGTTTTCCCCATCGAAATCGACCGAGCGGTTCTCGAGATCTCTTTGGGGTGGGGGGCAGAATCTGCCCTCCGCAGGTTAACGTAATTGTGGCCGCCCGCAGGGAATAGGGTTAAGGCAGTTCTTAACCCGCGCCCTGCCGGTGCTCGGCGCCAGCTTAGTCGTGCTAGGGGAGGCATCTGACGCCCCCACCCCCGACTCGGCTCCAATGGGGATTAGGCAAAATCCACCATTACCGTTAGATAGCACGTCTAAATTCATGTCGAACTTGTTACATCGCTCAGTCAAACACTATGGCTGTGGCTCGACCACAAACTTCTTTGGAGGTGGGGCCACTTGATGTGACCTGGTGACCTCACCTGAGATGACCCTAGTCAAAATGTGTACTTAAGGTGCGCAATTCATGCTGAAACAGCTGTGCCAGAAACACTGGTGCTGCACGCCGCCAATTCTCGAGAGAAAAGAATAGGGGGCGTCCCAAACCAACCTCCCCTAAAACGCCCACCCTCGGCTCGGCACGACACGACTTTGTTTGCAAAAGCACACAAAGTCGGACGAGTTTTGAGACAGTTCTTCAAAATGACGTTTTTGGACGTGCTGGATGCGCCAATGGATCAAGGGCTCAATTAGAGCCATCATATCCCTTACACAATAAAACAAAAACATTAGGTAAACATTTTGTGAGACGTTTCATTTTCAACACACAAAAAAAAGTTAATTAATAAAATAGCTGACCTGCAATTAGTAACTCCTCATCAAATGATCGTGTTAATCAGTGCAGATCCAACCCATGCAATAGATATGCCTTGCAATGGGAAATGGTATCCCTTGGAATGGAAAACGAGGCACCAAAACTAAGAATAGCTGTTTCCATGGTTGTTGCGGTTGATTGCTGATTACTGCACAACTCATCTCACATATTACGGTTAGACGTTAATAACTGAAATAATTGTTATTCGTTTTGAACATTTTTTTTTAACTTTCGAATGATGCTCATACCACGTAAACGTGGCATATTGCTTTCGAAATGAAATACATGAAACTCGGGCCGTCGTCCTACAAGCATCGGGCTGATATCGGCTCAACGTCGGCATGTTGAGAAACTCATTCATCATCGGTCGTGTCGACCAAATGCTGGCACACATCCCTAAATATAAGTCAGATATGCGGTGAAATCGGTTATTCGATCGAAATATGACTGTGGGGGCCGAAGGCGCCTTTGGGGGGCCGAGATTTCTATCTCCAAAGCTTTTCCGGTTTTCCGAGGTTTTCCGGCTCCAAAGCTAAAACTTTACGAAGGAGAGAAATATTGCTTCGCCGATATTCCCCCGGTTTCGTCGTGTGATGTGATGAAGGTGGTTTTGGGTAGTCTATGTTCTTAGAATCAACGAATTCATCAGAAGCTTGGTTTTCCACGGATCACCGTGGCTGAAACCATGGTATATGTATCAAATACCTGATCTAAGGCCAGACACAAGGGAGAACCCAGAACGGCAAAAAAGAAATTGCGGCGAAATCCACAAAAAGTATAAACAATAAAACAAACTCATCGGAGTTTGCGTCTTTATGGATGAATGGGTGATCAATAAACTTTCTTTCGTAAAGGTTTCTTGGCTTTTGAATGAGAAAATACGTCATTTTTTTTTTGCTGATTTCATGCGGTTTGGGAGCTTTGGCCTTGACCCCCTTGGATCCGCCATTGGCCAGAAAACATTGAGGGAGCCAAAAGCATCTTTGGGGACCAAACTCAAAATATTGAAGCCGATGGCCACCACAAACGTATATAAATCGACACCTGTGGTCCATGCCAATTTCGAACCGACGCGACGAGGGGCGGGTATCCGTCCGCAAGATCTCAAAGCTACTCTAGGTAGCTGTAAACAGTGTAGTATTGGTTTTAAGTTGAAAGCATGCTTCAGTGACGCTTGTATCTACTTAACAGACCGTACAGAAGTATGTTACCTACGAATTTTGATCCCACTAGGGGGGCAAAATTTGGTCACTGGGGAGGGAGCCAGCAGTCACTGCGAGGGCATCCCCCTCTCCAATTAGCACGCTATCCGAGGCCATGCAGTACAGTAAAAAAGCGTCGGGTGACTGAAGGATTTTTTTTTAAGGGCTTGTGATGCATCATATATAGTAAGTATCCTAGTGCCCGCTCGTGTTGAATTAACGGGGGGGGGGGGGCAAATTGGTTCTACTGAGGGGGCAATTCCCTCCACTGGGGGGGGGGGGGGGGGCAATTACCCCCCCCCCCCGCCCCGTTAACATGTTATCGAGGCCCTGGATTGGAGGTATCCTTCAAAAGTACCAATTCTTCACCGAGTATCGCTTATCACACTATATTTGAAAGTATTCCATTATAAATAGCTTTGTTACTAAATTATGAGATGCCCTTTTCACAAATTGACTGCAATGTGAATAAGTCGGAATACAAATTGTCTACTGGCCGCGCAGCCAAGCTCCACATTATTGTAATTTGTACCTGACATATTTTCCTGATATATATGCTTCCAGCAGGACCTCGGCTGAGGAATTTTCACTGGAGGGGGGGGGGGGGGGCAGTTTAAAATACGATAAGGCATAGGGTTAAACGACCGGCTGACACATTCGTTTTTTAACAAAAGTGATCACTGATCATAACTTTCATGCCTAGTCGTCAAGTTTATTCAAATAATGAAAAAATTTCCTAACCTATATCAAAGAAAACTCGTGACGCTCTTCTCTAGGCCTCCCAGACAGCATATTTATATTATTACCTATGCGTATTG
>JAXIVJ010003672.1:0-2500 GCA_036785665.1 Chirona hameri | reverse complement strand
AGTGGAAGTGATGATGAAGTGAAGTGATTCACTGACCCAATACTCGACCAAGCTTGTCCTGTTTAGATTGTGTTGGTGTTTTCCCCGACTCCTCTGTTTTGGGCCGACCCCACACGCCCCCTCTCTGCCCCCCCCGGTTTGGGCGTGGTCGGCATCCAGGTGATGACCGCCGGGCGGGGTCGGTTGGGTCGGTCTCACCGCTGATGCATCGGTGGCTGGCAGCGCCGCACGGCCGTCACACCACCACACCGCACGACCCCGCCCTGGTTATATATATACGACCGGCGGCGGGGACTGTCCCGAAACAGAGCCCCGCAGCGCCGGAACGACACCCGGCCAGATACTGATGGGGGGTCGAGCGGCCGGTCACGCCAGATACTGATGTGGGGTCGAGCTCTGTGGGGAGCGGCCGGTCACGCTATAGAGCGAGTCGCCTGATGAAATGGTGTCTGAAATGTGTGTGGTGTAGATGAGTGTGCTGGCTGCCTTGTTGCCGTGCTCAGCGGCGTGTGCGGTATTTGCTGGCTCGCGCCGCCTGTACTCGTGTGACCTGTAAGACCACCCGATCCCGTTTGAATCGATGCCGTACGGTGGCGGAGGAGCCGTCTCCCGAGGCCCCTCTGCGCTTCAGTTTCCAAGAAGTACCCACTTTGATCGTAGCGGCTCGAACGACGCTGTGCTAGCTTAAGCTGGGATTTTAAGCAGCTGACACGAATCGTATTAATAGGCATAGTTCGTTGTGCAGGTCCCATATTTTTAGGCCGACCAAATTTCCCTGAGTGGTTTTGCACTATGTAATACAATACGTACAACTTTGGCCATTTTGTCGACGTCCTGGCAAAGTTATAAAGCGGCAATTATTTCGTAACACTGCGGACCTGCTAAGCTGCGCCTTTGTTTACGCGGTTTGTGTTGGTCGGCGCACGATTTCCCCTGTGGTTGTAACCTGGCGCACGTGCTGCATAGCCTTTCTCCCGTGCTAAGCTGCGCCTTTGTTTACGCGGTTTGTGTTGGTCGGCGCACGATTTCCCCTGTGGTTGTAACCTGGCGCACGTGCTGCATAGCCTTTCTCCGGCGACTTATCGTCGCAGATTAAACGTTAACTGGCCCGGAGGAAAACAGCGACATCTTGGAAAACAAACCAGGTCAAATACCCAGATAGCGAGTGAGATAGCGGGTATATTTACCGTTTTATATTCACTACATTTAGTGTTGTTTGCTATTATACATAATTGCAGGGGAAGTGCGGGGAGGTACCTGCTGAGCCTGAAAAGCGGTACGATATCAGTGAGTATGATGATGCCGAGTCCCATCAACGCGCTGCGGTGTCTTATGGGACCCATCTTATCCTCATTTCCGCTGTTCTTGCGTGTCTGCCATCGACATTTGGCCGCTGGGGATTCTGGCTCCCCACCGGGTTGTGGTGATTACTTTTGTCTCCTGCTGCTCGGTCCCATCGTGGTGGATTATTTTATCTGTGGGCGAGGCGCGTTTTCAATTAACGATAACTGCAAACGTGGCATCGCTAGCGACAGCGGCAACACTGCTAAAATGCAGCCTCATCCGGGACGGTTTCCTGCGGTTGTCCGTAGTTGCGTATCATGATGACCGAAAATTTCGTGTCACTCGGCTACATGTGTTTCAAAGAGCAGGTATTCCTTGTCTTCGTTTGGAAATAACAGAAAAGTTTCATAAGCTTTCAGTAGTTTTGAAATATGTCTGAACGGTTTGAAAAATAGCATTTTCAGCAAGAACATCCGGACTTGCCTGAGTTTGAAGCTGGGCCTAAGCACGTCGTATAGAGCTCATGTGTGACGTATCCTTTTGATGACACTGTCCCGCTGTCTGTCTGCAGAAGCGGCACCGCGCCGACGACGAGGTCAACAACCGGCAGGTGGAGGTTCTGGACCACCATAACTGGCAGTGGAAGCGCTGGGCTGACGTCGTGGTGGGCAACATCTGCAAGGTGCGCAGCGACCAGTACTTCCCGGCCGACCTGGTGTTGCTGTCCTCCAGGTGAGCCCGACGCAGGCGACACCGCCTTCAACGTCGCCGCACCAAGTGGCGGAGGTGCCGTCAGTGTGCTGCCTGGTTAATTGATCGTCTATCCATGAAGCTACGAGTCATGTCATCATTTGCAACCACTTGTGTAGCCTCCTGTGTCTGTGCCTTTGCGAAGCCTGTGTATTCGTTGAGTGTATAATTCCTACTGCACAGTTGTGCTGTGTTGGTGCGTGTTTCAGCGGCACGGTGTTGTGCTGTGTCCCGTAACGCTGTGGCCTTCCCCGTCTCCGCAGTGAGCCGCAGAGTATCTGCTACCTGGAGACGGCGAACCTGGACGGCGAGACGAACCTGAAGATCCGCCAGGGCCTGTCGCAGACGGCCAAGCTGCTGGACACGCGCGACCTCGACCAGCTCAGCGCCAGCGTCGAGTGCGAGCTGCCCAACCGGGTCCTCTACGAGTTCGTCGGCACACTCAAAGAGACCGGAAAAACGTGAG
>JAXIVJ010003671.1:10000-91389 GCA_036785665.1 Chirona hameri | reverse complement strand
CCTGGTCGTCAGCCGTATGACGACATGTCACGTCACAACCGACTGAGTCAGCCGTCAGCCAATCAGCGCCACCTGAGCCGGCCGTCAGCCAATCAGCGGCCGTCGCGTGCCGGCCGTGTATTGATAGTCCGCCGCTGACGCCGGATTGTTGCACCACGGGCCACGCTGGCAGCAGACACGCTGCAGAGCTAGTACGATACAGTGACGCCGAGTGCCTAGATACCACCGCAACACAGTGGTTAAAAGCTGCGATGGCGACATGGGGAGACACAGACGCGCTTTCCGAACACATTAGAAGACAGAGGCGACAGTGCAGAGGTCCGAGACGCAAGCGACACCGCCACCTGCCAGCCGGATAGAACCGAGGAGGTTGAGTTCTGCACCCGGAGCCGGAAGAGGACATCCCCTGTTTCTGTGAGGGTTTCCGAGCCGCGTCGTGATGGGTTTGCTGCTGTCCCGCGTGCTGGAGTCGCTGGACGGGCTGGTCCGCAGCCGTCAGCCGGTGCGGATCCTCCTGCTCGGTCTGGACGCCGCCGGGAAGACCACCATCCTGCACCGGCTGAAGCTCGGTGAGGTGGTCACCACCATCCCCACCATCGGCTTCAACGTCGAGACCATCGAGTACCGCAACATCAGCTTCACCGTGTGGGACGTGTGCGGTCAGAAGATCCTCCGTCCGCTCTGGCATCACTACTTCAGCAACGCCAAGGGGCTCATTTACGTGGTGGACTCGCTGGACCGGGAGCGGGTCCAGGAGGCCGCCGAAGAGCTCCGGGACATGCTGGAGCATCACGAGCTGCAGGTATGTGGGGGGACGCTACTGGGTTGCAGAGACGTGGTAGGAACTAGGAAGGTGCTAAGCTGCTGACGGCAGACTTACTATAGTCTAGCAGATGGCGTGAAACGTGCACAAATGAGGCTGTGCTATTTTCTGTCGAACATTGAATTGATTTGCACCGTTCGCATTTTCGATTAACCAGCACGTTCCGTTTGACTCAAAGGAGACAAAGGAAACTGCAAATATACATTTGAGTTTTTGCTTACAAATCGATTGTTTTATCAATAACGTTAGCAAATGCTGGGTTGTAAGCCCTGTATTTTGTGCCATATTTATAAGATAGATATGACTGATTTGTGTTTGTTTTCAGAATATTCCAGTGGCGATCATGGCCAACAAGCAGGACATGCCGCGGGTTATGACCCCGAGCGAGGTCACCGAGCGGCTGGGGATGGGCAAGCTGACCGGTCGCCCGTGGCACGTGCAGGCCACGTCCGCCACGCAGGGCGAGGGTCTGTACGAGGCACTCGACTGGCTCTCCAGGGAGATCTCCAGACAACGCTAGACTCAACTGCCAGGAGGTGTCCGATGAGGTTCAATGACCGTATGAATCCCTGACCAGATATTGGTTACTGCGCCGATGTGTGAAATGCCTTACCAGCACTGCACTACCCGAAATCGATGAAGCATGTTGTGGATTGCTTCGGCAGAACGCTATAGGTGTCGCTGCATTATAGGTGTCGCTGCACAATAGGTGTCGCCACTGGCGTTTGAGGTAGACTGAAGTGCTGCCGCTCTATCGGTGAGGATATTGTATATTATAGCGTTTGGCGTGACGCGTGTATGCGCGCCCTGAATGGGGCACCACAATACATTGCCCGCCGCTAGAGGCGCTGATGATCAACATTAAACTGCTACCAAGCGGACCGGCGTCTGTGCGTCAGAGTACCGGGCGCATTGTTTACGGCGGAGTTTTGAAGAGGTTAGAGTGGTACACAGATGTGTTCAAACTTATACGAAATGTTGGTGTCTATGAGTGTATTCGAAACCTGAAAGCATTTCTCGCTGCGGTCAATCGTTTCACCTCGGAATGTCAAAGAGTGCCCGCGAGGTCAAATATTTGGTAACGCATAACTTTTTCTCTAAAGTACTTACCGAAGTCGTTTCAACGGCTAAATATTCCCTCCTGTCTGCGCCACTGCTGATTGTCCTCCTGGTCTGGAGACTGGGGTGCCGTCTGTGGACCAGCCGCGTACCGCTGCCGGGTTGCCTGGCACGGTCTGTGGCGCGCTACAGGAAGCTACGCCTCGGTCTCAGAGCAGAGAGCGGTGGCGGTGCCGGCCAGAACGCCCGTGTAGCCGCCGCCCCACCGGGCCGCTTCTCAAAGGAGTACGGCTACAGCACAGTCCAGAAGTGCGGCTACAGCACAGTCCAGGAGTACGGCTACAGCACAGTCCAGGAGCACGGCTACAGCACAGTCCAGGAGCTGACGGCCGGGGAGAGCCGGGGAGCCGGCGCTGGACTGGCCAACGGATGGTACCAGGGCGCCGCCGCCGCCGCCGCCGCGAGCAAAGGCTGCCGGCCAGCCGACGCAGACCTGTACGAGAGGTCCTGACCTGACCCTGACCTGTACGCAGAGGTCCTGACCTGACCATGACCTGTACGCAGAGGTCAGTGAGAGCGGTCTGCTGCCATCGCCGGGGAAGGACGACCCTGTGCAGCGGCACAGCGGCCAGTCGATGACTGGGGACGACTCGGAGCCCCCCCCCCCCCCCCCCCCCCACCGCCGGTGACCCTGAAGCGACTGCAGCTCGTGCAGGACGATCAGGAGTTGGGCCATCAGGAGTCAGGTTATCAGGAGTCGGGCCATCAAGAATCGGGCTATGAGGACGAGCAGTCGGACTATCAGGAGGTGGACTACCAGGAAGCGGGCTACCAGGAGGGGGACTATCAGGAGATGGGTTATCGGAAGTCGGGCCATCAGGATTAGGGCTATGAGCATGAGGAGTCGGACTATCAGGAGGTGGACTACCAGGAAGCGGGCTACCAGGAGAGAGATTATCAGGTGGGCTACCAGGAAACGGGCTACCAGGAGTGGGATTATCAGGAGGTGGGTTGTCAGAAGTCAGGCCATCAGGAGTAGGGCTACGAAGAGCCGGGCTATCAGGAGTCGGGCTAACAGGAGTTTCCCGGAGGATGATGAGAAAGCTGCGTGAATTAGTGGATTGATGGGAACGAGCTGTGTATTGCTATAAATATGGATAGCTGTGTATGCTGTGTACGTTGACGGCGCCCTCATGTGATGGTTTGGCGCCCTCATGAGAGCTTGCCCCCATCCCCTTGACGGATTTATAAATACGCCAGTACATCCCATGGTTATCTCCGGTCATTCATCCCTAGCACAACAAAACAGTGGAATGAGATGTCATCTGGCTTATACCAGATATCTGCCAACTCTCAGCAGTTCAAAAAGCACCTCTTGCGAGCTAGGACACCAAAACCATCCAACCCATTCTTTTCAATAGGATCTAGAAAAAGGAATGTCCTACATACACGGCTCAGATTAAAATCATCGCACCTGAATGCACACATGCATGCCCAAGGTAATACCAACTTGCCAAGCTGCAGCAGTGAATACCCACGGGAAGACACGCAACATTTTCTCATTGCATGTTCCCTCTACAACTTGGCCAGAACAGCTGTCTTTGATAATCTGCCTTCTGCACTCAATATAAACTTATCCAGTCTATCAAGAGCCCAACAAATAAAGTTGATGATAACAGGCCCAGATGGAGGCATTCCAACAAAAAGGGCTGTGGCCATCACTGTCCAGGGCTTTTTACTCGAAACCCAAAGACTCTGATGTGTACGCCAAAATATGACGCATTTGCGAGACACTCAAACGGATGTCATCTGGGTGATAATGGTGGAGACATCTTGCGGGATGAGAAAAATGTATACGTACAGAATTGAGGTAGGGTCGGGGTTTGGGTGCCGAGACCGGGCGGCGGGCTGCGGGTACCAGTGAACGTATGTGTGTGTGTGTGTATGTTTGCGCACTGATTATGTGTACCTGTGTAACTGTGTGAATGTGCATGTATGTTGTACCTGCACGCCATAACTTCAAGAGATGTATTGTGCCACCGAGCAAATGGCGCCGCGTTCGAAACGCATTTACTTGTATGCGTTAATTGCTCTTGTATGTATGCTGTCATGCCAAGCCAAGAAATAATATATGTACCTATCTATCTATCTATCTATATATATCTATTGCGGTCAAACATGCATTATGTATATTTTGATGTGTGAGATGATAGCTGATGCCATTGTGAGAATAATTAGTAATTAGTTAAATTAGCGATATGAGTGTGCCTACTCATATCGCTTATTTGGGGTTATTGACACTGGTCTATAGAACACAATTTTCTGAATTGACCCATGACTTCGTTTCTCCAGATTCGCCCCAGTTGCTGAGATATTCCATAGACTCCAGGAACTTGCTGGGAGCAAAAAGTTATCGGGTAGACTCCAGAGGGCTTCCGCTACTAGAAGCACTGCAACTATCGATTAAACTGCTAGCATATTGTTAGCGCCGGCTAATAGCAATTCAACAAAACAGCACGTGCACGCTGATAGCAGCAGCCGAACAGAAACTGGACGGCCATCATGTTTTTCGATGATGGCCGATGGCCATTTTTGTTAAAGAAGATATCAATTTAGAGCTACGAAACTTGCACATAATAAAGTTCACAGTGGCAAGAACGTGCTGTGCCAAACTTGTCTTTCTATCTTGCATGATGTGATCGTAATTGTATGGTCTTATGTGCGCCGTTTTACATAGCATCACCATAGTGGCGATCGTTTTATAGATATCGAAACCAAAAATAAGCAAAAAACAATATAAGTAAAAATTCAACTAAAGGGGCTCCAGATGTTAATTTCATCATATGCAACAATCAAACCAGTAGCTAATTACCGTATGATTTTTTTTTGACATTCCAAAACAGTAGGCACACTCCCTTTAAAGAAATATGATCATAACATGGCGGTAATATCTTGATTGTATACCAAATATACGAAATGAAAAGATCCAAGCTTTCGTGGCTAGCACATTATCAAGGATCGAATCTTTGATAATGTGCTAGCCACGGAAACTTGGATCTTTTCATTTCGTATATTTGGTATACAATCAAGATATTACTGCCATGTTATGATCATATTTCTTCAACTTATTATTTTGTATATTGTTTCATCATCTGAGTAAGCAGGCAGCGCTGAGTTTAATGTCAACATGTCGCATCTTGCAGAACTGGGTCACATACGACGGCAATGTTACAGCGCCTCCTGTAGTTGCAGTTCCCAGAGCATTGCAGGAGAGTCTACCCATCAGTTTGTATATCGTTCGGCGTCTTGCGGGAGAGTCTACCTATCAGGTTATCTATATCTTTGGTGTCTTGCGGGAGATTCTACCCATCAGGTCATCTATATATTTGGTGTGTTGCGGGAGAGTCTACCTATCAGGTTATCTATATCTTTGGTGTCTTGCGGGAGAGTCTACCCATCAGGTTATCTATATCTTTGGTGTCTTGCGCGGGAGAGTCTACCCATCAGGTTATCTATATCTTTGGTGTCTTGCGGGAGAGTCTACCCATCAGGTTATCTATATCTTTGGTGTCTTGCGGGAGAGTCTACCCATCAGTTTATCTATATCTTTGGTGTCTTGCGGGAGAGTCTACCCATCGGGTTATCTATATCTTTGGTGTCTTGCGGGAGAGTCTACCCATCAGGTTATCTATATATTTGGTGTCTTGCGGGAGAGTCTACCCATCAGTTTATCTATATCTTTGGTGTCTTGCGGGAGAGTTTACCCATCAGGTTATCTATATCTTTGGTGTCTTGCGGGAGAGTCTACCCATCAGTTTTTATTTCGTTCGGTGTCTTGCGGGAGAGTCTACCCATCAGGTCATCTATATCTTCGGTGTTTTGCGGGAGAATCTACCTATCAGGTCATCTATATCTTTGGTGTCTTGCGGGAGAGTCTACCCATCAGGTCATCTATATCTTTGGTGTCTTGCGGGAGAGTCTACCCATCAGATTATCTATATCTTTTGTGTCTTGCGCGGGAGAGTCTACCCATCAGGTTATCTATATATTTGGTGTCTTGCGGGAGAGTCTACCCATCAGGTTATCTATATCTTTGGCGTCTTGCGGGAGAGTCTACCCATCAGATTATCTATATCTTTGGTGTCTTGCGGGAGAGTCTACCCATCAGGTTATCTATATCTTTGGTGTCTTGCGGGAGAGTCTACCCATCAGGTTATCTATATCTTTGGTGTCTTGCGGGAGAGTCTACCCATCAGGTTATCTATATATTTGGTGTCTTGCGGGAGAGTCTACCCATCAGGTTATCTATATCTTTGGTGTCTAGCGCGGGAGAGTCTACCCATCAGGTTATCTATATCTTTGGTGCCTTGCGGGAGAGTCTATCCATCAGGTTATCTATATCTTTGGTGTCTTGCGGGAGAGTCTACCCATCAGGTTATCTATATCTTCGGTGTCTTGCGGGAGAGTCTACACATCAGGTTATCTATATCTTTGGTGTCTTGCGGGAGAGTCTACCCATCAGGTTATCTATATCTTTGGTGTCTTGCGGGAGAGTCCACCCATCAGGTTATCTATATCTTCGGTGTCTTGCGGGAGAGTCTACCCATCAGGTTATCTATATCTTCGGTGTCTTGCGGGAGAGTCTATCCATCAGGTTATCTATATCTTTGGTGTCTTGCGGGAGAGTCTACCCATCAGGTTATCTATATCTTTGGTGTCTTGCGCGGGAGAGTCTACCCATCAGGTTATCTATATCTTTGGTGTCTTGCGGGAGAGTCTATCCATCAGGTTATCTATATATTTGGTGTCTTGCGGGAGAGTCTATCCATCAGGTTATCTATATCTTTGGTGTCTTGCGGGAGAGTCTACCCATCAGGTTGTCTATATCTTTGGTGTCTTGCGCGGGAGAGTCTACCCATCAGGTTATCTATATCTTTGGTGTCTTGCGGGAGAGTCTATCCATCAGGTTATCTATATATTTGGTGTCTTGCGGGAGAGTCTACCCATCAGGTTATCTATATATTTGGGGTCTTGCGGGAGAGTCTACCCATCAGGTTATCTATATTTTTGGTGTCTTGCGGGAGAGTCTACCCATCAGGTTATCTATATATTTGGTGTCTTGCGGGAGAGTCTACCCATCAGGTTATCTATATCTCTGCGGGAGAGTCTATATCTTACCCATCAGGTTATCTATATCTTGCGGGAGAGTCTACCCATCAGGTTATCTATATATTTGGTGTCTTGCGGGAGAGTCTACCCATCAGGTTATCTATATCGTTGGTGTCTTGCGGGAGAGTCTATCCATCAGGTTATCTATATATTTGGTGTCTTGCGGGAGAGTCTACCCACCAGGTTATCTATATATTTGGTGTCTTGCGGGAGAGTCTACCCATCAGAGCGTCCGACCGCCTTGTATAGTGTTTACCTACCGACCCACATTCAACTGCCTTCATCTGCTTATCATTTTTGTGAGAATCAAAATTTCTCTTCGGGTATGAATTAGTCGCTGAACGATAGCAGCTACATGGAAAAATGGAAAACACTTTATATGTAGAAGGTGCAAAAAGTCGTTGAGGGGGGGGGGGAGTGGCGTCGGGTCGTCGTTAGCGTGAAAGAGTCGTTGAGCAGGGTGAGGGGGGGGGGGGTAAATCCCAGCTTCCCCGAACAAAAATCACAATCTCTCGGAACGGTTGGGGAGGGGGCAAAAACATGCGTTTGCCTACCGATTTTTTTCTTTGGGGGGGGCAAATGGGGCATTTCAGGACAAATCGACCAAAACAATCTCGAAACAACACCGTTCATCTCATATTTCGATAAAACTACGTGTCGGGGGTTATCTGGGCTGTAGATTCACGCTGCAAACTTTTCAGCCCGTCCTCCAAATGGTTTTGGAGTTACAGCCTCGGGCATCTTTGTAATGTCAAGCAAAACTTTAAATTTCAGCGAGCATTATCTCCCATCTAAATCATGCGAGTCATATAAACCTATATATCATCAGAATCATCAGATACAACGGATTATTATGATGTAATCATTTTTGGAAAATTCGAAATTTGGGAATCTCAACACGTGATCTCAGTTCAAATCAGGTGATTTTATAATGTGACCCATTTAAAATTCGGGTTTTTCCATGCCAGAATCGACATCGATACATAAGCCTTCGATGTTTACAAAAGCGGTGATAGTTTTTTTTAAATCTAAATAGTGTATTTATATTTTTTTATTTGAAAAATAATTATCACCAGCAGGTCTTAGGTAATAACTTTGCACGTAATTGTGCTAGAGAGCTCTATTAAACGGAATTATGCTTATATCGTCGATCTTATTTTAATTATATATAGCATCAGTTTATCTCCCATATAAATAATTGTGACCTTACGGTCACGTGACCAGAGGTCACGCGGTGCAGTCCACGTCAGATCGACAGAACCATAACATCCTACTTATCATATTTCGATTTAGCTAGGTGCTGGGGGTTGTCTGGGTGTCTGGGTATATATTCACGCTGTAAAATTGCCAGCCTCGTCCGTAGAACGGTTTTCGAGTTATAGTCTCAGGCATCTCTTTAATGTCGCGTAAAGCTTTAATTTGCATCGGTTCCTCGGGCGATATCTTCCATATAAATAATTCGAATTATGTAAGCCTATGTATCATCAGAATCGCCATTAACCACAAATTAATGTAATGCAATCTTCTTTGAGAACTCGAATGAAAGTGTCGAAATTTTGGCATGGGACCTCAGGTCAGGTCACGTGATTTCGTTCTGTTCTCAGTTAAAATTCGTTATTTTTCTTAGGTGGAATTTGAGGGTGCAAGCGCTTTGAATCACGTGACAACCTATTCCGCTCAGTGATCAAGATCACGTGATGACATAATTCAATATTTCACAGATAGAGGGGTCTGTGGGTCTTCATGACATCACATTTTTATCATCTTTATTTCCAGACCGAAAATGTTATAATAATAGTTTAAAGTGTCTTCCCGATTTTTTTCTTCAACTTTGCCAAATATACAACTTTGACGAAAATGTCAACAAATGATATATTGTATAATCAAGACAGGTCATTTGGATAATCAACCTCAGGTCACGTGATCTTTAGGTCATTCAGTGACTTGCGGTGGTCATTCTTTGCACCATTGAATGCAGCTCGGTGAAAAAAATAGAATGCAGTTGAGACCATGACCATGACCATGACCATGATTTTCCCCCAAAAAAAATATACTTAGAATATTTAGAGGAAAACCTATCTTCAACTTCCTTACCATGGAAGGCCAGTGTATCGAAGTCGATTCTGGCAAGAAAAATAAATCCGAATTTTAAATGGCCACATTATAAAATCACGTGATCTGACCTAAGATCACATGTACAAATTCCAAAATTTTCGTACTTTGAACCAAACCACGGAACCAAACCACCCTGGACACAAACCGTCCCCCAAAACAAAACGGAATCTCGTGGCGCGTTCAAGGTCGTAACAATTGCAGGTAGTATTATCCTAGTGCGCATCCTCTGCGCAGATCGCCAAATGACGTCACCGGTAGTACTGTACACAGTACAGCCTCGAGACTGTCGTATCCAGGTTGAAATATACGCACTGATGGATCAAAATAAAATGCTTCAGTGCAACAATAGAGCTGCTAGACATGAAACATTTCAGTATATATTGTCTGAAAATTATTTTCTTTTGATACAAAAAACCATTTTACTCAGATTCAAGATGTTTCGGGATTTCCAAGTCGGGACTTCTTTGTCTTCATTTTTTGTTGGGTGGGGGACAAAGTTTGCCTACCGATTTTCAGTTGGGGGATTGCCCATTTTGCCCAACTGTAGATCCGCTACTGTTTGTATTTCATACGTGACATCGTGTTCATCATCAGACCTATTCAGAATACCTATATGAGTGAGCAGATCAGCTTGATTCCTGTCATTTTGATCCCAAGCATTATCTCTCGCGAATATGCATGCATTATATCATGATCAGAAACCTTGCGGTTCAAAGCTACAAAATGTCTTCTTTAAACGACAGATTGGAGAAAGATGCGATTAAATCACCTTCACAAAACATGCTCAGACATTACGTATATTTTGGCTATTGCAATCATTATAAACGCTTTCCCATACTAATTTACCCTCAAAAATTTACCCAACCCCCACTATGGAAGACGTTTTTGCAGCCTTGGGCTCTTCACGTCTTGGGGAACCTTGTGCCGTTAAAAAAAAATCCACCAACCGAAACGTGACAATAACCGAAACAATAACCGAAACGTGAGAGGTCATGCCCCCCCCCCCCCCCCCCCCCCTTGTTCCCATGCCGATGCGTCAAACAATGAAAAACTTGATAAAATTACATTATTAGCTACATTGTATCCATAACATCGTTAACTCGGCTTTTAACACACATCCACGTTGCACCCCAAAACTCAAGTTATATAATTTCAGAGAAGTGTCCTACCAAACAGATATTTCCCAATATTTTCAAACCTGGAGTTTGTGAGCTGCTTAAATGCCAACATTCACTCAACTGTTTGCTTTGCTCAAAGACATGCCCTTTCAAGGCACTGCTAATCTAAGCATGTTGGCAAACCTCAGCTTGGCTAGAACTAGTCCCTTTCGCCGTGAAAAATAAAATATATCCAGATCTGACAAACATTTAAGTTTAAGAGCCCTCTGATCTTGCCAGCATAGCCAACAATTTGCCTACAAAACCAGCAAACATTAACATTATCGGTACAAACAGCGCACATTGTGGTTGTCGCACCAGGTGAGAGGCAATTTCCTGATGTCAGTCTGGAAAATCATCGTTCGATATCTATCACAGGAACAGCAAGTTCGACAGCATCACACCCTCACCAATGCTTTCCCCGCGCGGCGATCAGGAGGAGCAGCTATAGTGGAGAGTGGCAGTGAGGGGGAGGGAAAGGGGGCGGGGGGGGGGGGGGGGGGCGGATCATACGTGACCGGAGGCTACTGAGGTCCCCGGGCGGTGATCAGGAGGAGCAGGTATAGTGGAGAGGGGGAGAGGGGGCGGGGCATACGTGACAGGAGGCTACTGAGGTCCCCGGGCGGTGATCAGGAGGAGCAAGTATAGTGGAGAGTGGCAGTGAGGGGGAGGGAGAGCGGGGGGGGGCGGATCATACGTGACCGGAGGCTACTGAGGTCCCCGGGCGGTGATCAGGAGGAGCAAGTATAGTGGAGAGTGGCAGTGAGGGGGAGGGAGAGCGGGGGGGGCGGATCATACGTGACCGGAGGCTACTGAGGTCCCCGGGCGGTGATCAGGAGGAGCAAGTATAGTGGAGAGTGGCAGTGAGGGGGAGGGAGAGGGGGGGGCGGATCATACGTCACAGGAGGCTACTGCGGTCCCCCGGGCGGTGATCAGGAGGAGCAGGTATAGTGGAGAGTGGCAGTGAGGGGAGGGAGAGCGGGGGGGGGGGGCGGATCATACGTGACCGGAGGCTACTGAGGTCCCCGGGCGGTGATCAGGAAGAGCAAGTATAGTGGAGAGTGGCAGTGAGGGGGAGGGAGAGGGGGGGGGGCGGATCATACGTCACAGGAGGCTACTGCGGTCCCCCGGGCGGTGATCAGGAGGAGCAGGTATAGTGGAGAGTGGCAGTGAGGGGGAGGGAGAGGGGGGGGGGGCGGATCATACGTCACAGGAGGCTACTGCGGTCCCCCGGGCGGTGATCAGGAGGAGCAAGTATAGTGGAGAGTGGCAGTGAGGGAGGGGGAGAGGGGGGGCGGATCATACGTCACAGGAGGCTACTGCGGTCCCCCGGGCGGTGATCAGGAGGAGCAAGTATAGTGGAGAGTGGCAGTGAGGGAGGGGGAGAGGGGGGGGGGGGCGGATCATACGTCACAGGAGGCTACTGCGGTCCCCCGGGCGGTGATCAGGAGGAGCAAGTATAGTGGAGAGTGGCAGTGAGGGGGGAGGGAGAGGGGGGGGGGGCGGATCATACGTCACAGGAGGCTACTGCGGTCCCCCGGGCGGCGAACATGAGGAGCAAGTATAGTGGAGAGTGGCAGTGAGGGGAGAGGGGGCGGGGCGGATCATACGTGACAGGAGGCTACTGGGGTCCCCCGGGCGGTGATCAGGAGGAGCAAGTATAGTGGAGAGTGGCAGTGAGGGGGAGGGAGAGTGGGGGGGGGGGCGGGGCGGATCATACGTGACAGGAGGCCACTGCGGTCCCCCGGGCGGTGATCAGGAGGAGCAAGTATAGTGGAGAGTGGCAGTGAGGGGAGGGGGAGAGGGGGGGGGGCGGATCATACGTCACAGGAGGCTACTGCGGTCCCCCGGGCGGCGAACATGAGGAGCAGGTATAGTGGAGAGTGGCAGTGAGGGAGGGGGAGAGGGGGGGGCGGATCATACGTAACAGGAGGCTACTGAGGTCCCCGGGCGGTGATCAGGAGGAGCAAGTATAGTGGAGAGTGGCAGTGAGGGGAGGGGGAGAGGGGGGCGGATCATACGTCACAGGAGGCTACTGAGGTCCCCCGGGCGGTGATCAGGAGGAGCAGGTATAGTGGAGAGTGGCAGTGAGGGGAGAGGGGGGCGGGGCGGATCATACGTGACAGGAGGCTACTGCGGTCCCCCGGGCGGTCGCCGCGGGGCCGGGAAGAGAGAGTGAGGGAGCAGTGATATTGTCCTGGCCGACTCCCTTGAACGGCAGTTGACAGTGGGTACCGACACGGGCAAGACATCCAGACTCGCCATGCGTCTGGCGGCGGCTCTCGCCTTGGTTACCGGTGAGTACAGACTGATAGTGGATATAGGTAACGGTTCAATGCCGACAACGGTGCACGCTCGGTTTGTTGGACTACCTTGTGGCTTGTGGCGATCTATTGAAATGCAGGCATGTTATGTCCCAGGTGAGTGTGACATGTTACAGTCAGTTTGATTTGATATAAAATGGTTGAGATCTTATGCGTTATGGGACATTTCAATTGCAATCGGATCGTGGATGTTTTTATTTTATTTTGTATTTAGTTTATTTTAACCTTCTAATTTTGAAGTGCAATACTGGCCTAACACAGACCTCTAAATCCTATTGCTATTTTGCTGTCTTGTACATTAGATAGCCTCTCCCGGTAAAAACTACTAGATGATTTCATGGGATGCTATTCGCTAAATGACGGCATGCAACCGGTCATGGATACGAATAAATGTAAGGCCGTCCACTTAAACGAGACTCCTAACAGCAAAACATGTGTTTGCATCTTACATGTGTTTGCATCTTACATGTGTTTGCATCTTACATGTGTTTGCATCTTACATGTGTTTCCATTCATACAACCAGAGTTCGCCATGGGCTGGGCTGGCTCTATGGGCCATAGGCTGGGCCTGGGCTGGGCCGGGGCCGGGCCTCAACTTTAAGGAAATCACTGGGCTCTGGATGGGTCTGGGCCTGACAATTTTGAAGTAATGCGTGCGTCGCACAAGCTCAGGTCAGAGCTCAACAATATTTTAACCAGCAGTTCACCTACACAGCAACACACTGTTTCTGTGGCTGTGGCTTTTTTTTGGTTAGCATAGTGTGTTCATTGTTTCACATTTATAGTATACAAGTAAATATGCTAGGATAATTATTGCAAATTTTGTGAAAATAATTATATGCTTAATCTGAACGGGCCGGACCGGGCCTGGGCCTCAATATTATGAATTTGACCGGGCCTGGTCCGGGCCTGGGCTTGGTGTTCATGGGCCTAGGCCGGGCCGGGCTGGAGGTTGGTGGGCCCGTGACGAACACTGCACAACTCTCCTTATTTTTCCCACTCTGGATAGTAAGACATAAAGACATAAAGACATAAAAGAAAAGTGCAACAAAGAGCCTCTTGGGCCCATCCGAGGTTGCACCCCCCCCCCCCCCCCCCCCATCCCCCCTCCACCAGTCTCGCCCCTTCAAATCACCTTACTCTACCTGCATAAAAGAAGGCTAATCCCACGAGTATTTATGAACTAATCCCTTCTCTGTAAAGTATTTATCTAATCTAATTTTGAAGGAAGCAAGTGTCACTGCATCAGCGACATCCCCTGGTAGCATATTCCAATGTCCTACAACCCTTCTACTGAAAAATGACTGTCGTAGCCTAGTCCTACTTTGTTTCATAATGAGTTTATGCTGATGACCTCTACCTCGATTTTCCCTATTGAACTCATACATACCCTTTAAATATCCAGAATGCTGACTATTTACAAATTTGAAGACTTCAATTAGATCTCCTCTTAGCCTTCTATATCTAAGTGAAAACATACCCAATTTCCTTAATCTATCTTCATAAGGTAAACTACCATGACAATTAATCATTTTTGTTGCCCTTTTTTGAACTCTTTCTAACAACCAGCAATCTTTCTCATATGTTGGAGACCAGGCTTGTACACAATACTCCAAATGTGGTCTAACGTATGCACAATACAGTTTTGTTATTACCTTTTCACTCTTGTAGGAAACATTTCTGTTAATGGCCCCTAGCATTCTAAGTGCCTTTTTCCTAGCTTCTACAACCTGGTCTGACGCTGATAGTCTATTGTTTACCACGACACCTAAATCTCTTTCCTTTTCAATCTGCTCCATTTTCTGCCCACCCATTTCATACCTATGTTTACTGCTAACCCGTCCAGCGTGCATAATCTTACATTTACTCAAATTGAATTTCATCTGCCATGCTTCAGACCACTCAACTAGCTTGTCCAGATCTGATTGAAAAACATCCTGATCATGTTTTCCTCTAATAATCCTGACAACTTTTAGATCGTCTGCAAATTTCAAGACTTTGCTGTCTATACTGTTCTCAATTGCATTCACAAATATTATAAAAAGCAATGGGCCCAGGACTGAGCCCTGTGGAACCCCACTGAGAACCTCCTTCCATTGTGATTGGCACCCATTCAATATAACCCTTTGCTGGCGTCCTGAAAGCCACGTTTCTATCCAATCCAGAATCTTGCCCCTGATCCCATGAATTTTAAGTTGCAACCCCAGTCTTGTATGGAGGACTTTGTCAAATGCTTTACTGAAATCAAGAAAAGCTACATCTAGCTGTTTACCCTGATCAACGCTATCTGTTGCAACATCCAAAAACTCCAGAAGATTAGTTAAACAAGAACGGCCCTTCCTAAAGCCATGCTGTGTATCTTTGATGAGTTCATTTTGCTCCAAGAATTCAACAATCTTATCTTTGATGATTGATTCAAGCACCTTGCAGACTAATGAAGTCAGACTAACTGGTCTATAGTTTTCCTCTTTACTTCTATCTCCCTTTTTATGAATAGGAACAACATTTGCTCTTTTCCAATCAAGTGGAATTTTACTATCTGCAAGTGATTTAGAAAATATTATGGCTAATGGAACCGACAACTCCCTTTCAGATTCTCTTAAAAGTCTAGCATGGATTTCATCAGGTCCTTCTGCCTTGTTAGGCCTTACTTTCTTTAGATATTCTAGAACAAGTTCACTACTTATGCCACCTAGCTCTCCTATAGTCTCCTCTGTCTCTAGCTCAGGCTGAAGTGCTGCAATACTACTCTGGTCCTCGATAGTAAAGACAGATTGAAACTGATCATTAAGCACTTCAACCATTTCACTGTCCTTGCTAACTAACACATCATCTACCTTAAATGGACCTATATTTTTGGAAACTGTACTTAACTTATAAAAACTGAAGAACTTCTTACTATCTGCATTACAATGTCTAGCTAAATCAAGTTCCTTTGCCCTTTTAGCTGCTCTGACCTTTTTCTTAACTGAATTTCTTGCATTCTGGTAGGCCTTCTGATTTATATCTAGTGAAGATCCCTTCAAAATGCCAAATGCACTTCTTTTAGCTTGTATAGCACTCCTTACTTCTGGGGTAAGCCTTTTTCAGGAATTACATCTCCGCTAGTGATGTAATTCCTGAAAAAGGCTTGTCTACAACGTAAGTGATTGAATTGCCACCTTCAAAGTTATAGAAGAACACAATTGTATAGACATAAAGGCCCAGCCAAATTGCTCTCCGGTTTCCCTTGCGTTATGCATCCCAAGGAACTCAGATGATTTGGCAATTCCAAGGTATCTGTTATACTAATAAATTTGGAATCGCATGCAGCAAATGCGTCGCAAAAGTAATTCATGTTTATGTTATATTAACACATGAAACGTTTCAATATCACATTCTCAGTCAAACCTACATATTTTAGTTAGGTTTATAGAGGACTGAACAGGACAAAATCGTTCATAAAGTTCTCGCTCTTGAATAGCGCTCGTATCCGAACTTGCGAGCAACTTCTTTGGTGAAACTACCTGCATTGTGTTCATTCGGAGACCAATGCCATGTCTGATTTGTCCAATCTATCACTTCGCTATTTCCGGTGGAATTTTAACGATTTACGAAAGATCTAATAAGCATCAAGTGATGCCATTTTAGACACAATTTTCCCCCTTTCTCTCACCTCTATAATAGCAAACAGTGACAATCATCTCGCATCGCTGATTTGTCCTTGCGTATCATTAAATTAGGTGTGAATCATGACCTTCGCGAGGCGAGTTCGGTTCCACCCAGCTGGATCAGCCCTGGATACCTAGAGCACGCGTGAGCGGGCAGCGGCAGACTCCACTCCCGCCAGTGGTATTATGTAACCACGTGACCCGCACGGCCAGCTGTCTGCCCACACGCGCACCACACGTCTGTCTGTCTGTCTGTCTGTCTGTCTGTCTGTCTGTCTGTCTGTCTGTCTGTCTGTCTGTCTGTCTGTCCGTATGTATGTCTGTCTGTCTGTCTGTCTGTCTGTCTGTCTGTCTGTCTGTCTGTCATTGTATCCATACGTCTGTCTATGATGCTGACCGCTGGTCATTTCACTACGGCACATGATGGGCGTGAAGTGAAGATGTCTCTTAATCAGACTTGTCAATGATTCAATGTGAATCGACTACTTTTGATTGAATCATTCTTATTTCAAATGAATGACTCATGAATCGATTCACCTCATGCGCAAACCTGTTGTGAGTCACTGATTGAATCATTCATACAGAGAAAATAGGCTGATTGAATCATTCATTGCTCAAAGAATCATTCTTTTTTGGTCGAACAGCATAAACTGTCCACAAATTATGCCAGCGGCCCAGCATTCATCTGTGCCCTGTGGACAAACCATGCACTTAATGGTCAATTATATGAGCTCTGTGTCCTGAGCTGTAGCCTGTAATTCATCTATGCGTAAAGAAAGCGAAGCGTTGTGTCCAACTCCAGTGAGCACAAAGCCACTGTTCAATCAGCCCTAACTAGGTGGATATCTTGGAACTGGTAGGGTTAGGGGTAGGTACCTAAATACTTAGAAAAGGTAACTAACTCATACTTTGGTTCATAAACCACACAGTACACGCACACCTTTCTCACACGAAAAATTATCAAAAAGTACCAACCTTTTCCTAATCTCTAGGCTATACCACATCAAAAACTAAATTATAAACAAACATTTGCATGACCTCCGCATGTCCCAAATATCACTGTCGCATCGGCGCCGCTTTATTCCACATCATGCTTTATAAAAAATAATACCTAATGCAAAATCAAAATAAATGTTCTATTCGCTTAAAAAAGTGAAACGTAAAGTTATTAATGCTTTTGGAACTTGGAATTTGCAATTATAATCAATATTATAACTATCATTTTATAATCAAAATAAACAACACGCGTGTCCAATTGGCTCACATTCACATTCACATTCGGAAATACATTCGCGGACTATTTGGATTGGCTTCAAAATTGGTACACAGATAGATCACGACCTTGTCATCATTCTGGTAAAATCTTAGAGTCGCACATTCAAAATCAAAGGAGCTAGAGCAGGTCAGATAGGTTTAAGGTTAAACAGCGGACTATTTCGATTTGCATGCAAATTAGCACACTGGTAGGACATAACCTCCTTATCACGCTCATGACATCTTAGAGTCACACACTCAAAATCAAAGGATTTAGAGCAGGGCATATGTTTAAGGTCAAACAGAAGACTATTCTGATGTGCATGAAAATTGGCACACAGGTAGAGCATGACCTCCCTATCACGCTCATAAAATCTTAGAGTCGCACATTCAAAATCAAAGGAGTTAGACAAAGGAGTCGACACTTCCCTTTGATGTTGAGTGATTGAATCAAGATTGAATCATTCATTATGGTAATGTTGAGTGATTGAATCATGATTGAATCATTCATTATGGTAATGTTGAGTGATTGAATCATGATTGAATCATTCATTATGGTAATGTTGAGTGATTGAATCATGATTGAATCATTCATTATGGTCCGTGAATCACTGTGAATCGACTCATGACACATATGAATCATTGACAAGTCTGCTCTTAATAGGGCTGAATTATACGTTAGACGTTAGACGTTAGACGTTAGACGTTAGACGTTAGACGTTAGACGTTAGACGTTAGACGTTAGACGTTAGACGATAGACGTCAGACGTTAGACGTTAGACGTTAGAAATTAGAAATTAGACGTTAGACGTCACACGTTAGACGTTAGACGTTAGACGTTAGACGTTAGACGTTAGACGTTAGACGTTAGACGTTAGACGATAGACGTCAGACGTTAGACGTTAGAAATTATAAATTAGAAATTAGACGATAGACGTCACACGTTAGACGTCACACGTTAGACGTTAGACGTTAGACGTTAGACGTTAGACGTTAGACGTTAGACGTTAGACGTTAGACGTTAGACGTTAGACGTTAGACGTTAGACGTTATACGATAGACGTCAGACGTTAGACGTTATAAATTATAAATTAGACGTTAGACGTTAGACGTTAGACGTTAGACGTTAGACGTTAGACGTTAGACGTTAGACGTTAGACGTTAGATGTTAGACGTTAGACGTTAGACGTTAGACGTTAGACGTTAGGCACGAAGCGTCGTTAAGCCTAACACGCGTTGTGGCCCTTCCCGATTAAATTGTCCGATGTCCCAACTGTCTGTCATATTATTTTATACATAAAGCCAAGCACAGTTGTTTATGTTGTGGTGTTGAAGTATGGCATTTAACGCGTATGCAGTTGATGTCTCCTTTTTAGGATTGATGAGGTAATTTCTTCGTAATAACGAATTGTCGACGATTGGCTGTCGACGATTTGTGGAAACGGGTGTGTATACCATGATTGTCCGGTGCTGGTGAAACTGGCACCATTTTTCACATTTCGAGTGACCCGTTATCACTGGAGCTGAGGAAACCATTGTTTCAAAAGCTCGCTATTACTCCTTTTAGTCACTGCAGTTAATGGAAAATTGCTGGTTCATAGGATAGCTGTTGTCGACAAACAATTGGAGGTCCTATATAACTACAATTAAACTAGATATTAGCGAGCTCCTCGCACACTGAGTAGTGGGGGCCTCTTGCCTCCACGGTCCATTTTCCTGTGGTTGGTATCTTTTCCTTCAACTTTTAAAGATATGTTCAGTTCCGATTGAACACCAGCCTTGTTTGTTTTAACCCTCACCCTACGGAAGCTTTTTTCACCTTCGCCCTACGGGGGGGCTGACAGACCCCTGTAAACTTCCGAACCAAGCAACTTAGAGCAATGCTGTAACAACCAGCATGGTGCCTATCATGAAAAGAATCTAACAGTATGCGTATTTTAGGTTTCAGGTCAACGGGTGACCTTCCAGGTCAAGTGAATGACCTCGGCTCGACCACGTCCAGAACAGCGATTTTGCTTGTCAGAAAACCTCAAAATTAGAAATTAATAAATGTAAATAAAAAGGAATGTTCCTAGACCATTTTTGTCTCTGAAATACAGAAAAGGTAGTTATTTGTTCGTAATTTGTCCAAAAAGTTTTTAAAAAACTATTTTTAATAGAATGACGTCTTGAGTGCCTTACCCTTAGATAGCCATCACTCCGTCAAAAATAGAGATATTGCTTTAAAATTTGGTTTGGATATTGTCCATACACATTTTTCTCACATATATTCCGGTTTTCTAACATTTTTGAATTTTATTTTTTGATGATTTTAAAAACAAATTAGTTTCTTTTTATTTTAGGCGTCAAAAAAAATTGTTGAAAATCTGAGATTGTCATTTTGAAGAAAATACCAGTTTGTATTTTTGGTCAATTTTGTTTGCAATTTGCTTTAAAACTCTATTTTCTATGATTTTTCAAATATTTATCGTGTTTCAACCAACATGACGTCATCAAAACATGATTTTCCCCCATTTTTTTTTACTAACTTCAATTTTTTTACAGAATACATATAATTGTTGTAAACTCAGATACTAAAAAAATTCAGAAAGATGTGCCACATGTGTCAAAAGTTATTCAAGAAAAACCGCAGGAGGGGGCCTGTCAGCCCCCCCCCCCCCGTAGGGCGAGGTTTAAACGTTTTAATTAGGTTATTTAAGGTTTGTTTTTGAAGTTTTCTCCCATGCTTACCAGTACAAATGAACAACCAAAGCAAAAACAAATTGCAAACGCTAGATGATAACTTAGAACGTCACTGGAGGCAATAGCTGATCTTGATTGGTTATGCATGCTTTGTTGAAGGGACTTGTTCGATACACTTTTCCTTATTACGGTATGTGCTCCTGCTGCAAAGGAAACGTATAAATCGCATCACGATGCAAACCACACGCAGCACAGGTATGTCATTCAGTAATAAAACGTCGCACACGAACTAGTCAAATTAACTGGAATTGACCGGTGAGCGCCAGCCCAGGGGCACCGTATCACAGCTGTTCCCATCGAACCTAGCGATGAATACAGGGCCGTGGGAGATTCATCTGTCTTGCCACAAAGAGGCATGTCATTTAGCTGTTACGTCAATGCTTATTGCCGTATTAGGCATTGTTTAACAATTGCGATCTGCTTGTTCTATCTTATGTAAATACATACAGCTTCTTGTTATACGTTGAGCATAAGGCATTAAGGCAATGACCCAGGCAAATATGAACAGAGGGAACAGACGGATTTCTTGCATAAAGTGTTATTCTTCCTTGCGTTTCTAAATTAAGATACATTAATTAGAATTAAAGATCTGGATCAGCATTGTGTACCTAGGTATATCCAAGCGAAAAGTTACAACTGTAATATTTTGAGCGGCTGGTATCGTAATTCATTTGTTCCCGCTGTTGACTAGTTCCGGTGGTTGATAAAAAACGATCGATGGTAAACATAAAGCAAGGCACTCATCCAGCTTCATTTTCGGAAAGTTTCGGCTTCATTCCATACCTTCAGACTGTCATTAGTTTAGTGGGCGGATCGAACCTGACGTCTGTCAATACCTATACACCGCTCTAATCACACGTCTTATCCGAGTAATGTACCAATGGTCGTCTTAATCACGTCTTATCCCGTTAATGTACCAATGGTCGTCTTAATCACGTCTTATCCCGGTAATGTACCAATAGTCGTCTTAATCACGTCTTATTCTGGTAATGTACCAATGGTCGTCTTAATCACGTCTTATCCCGGTAATGTACCAATAGTCGTCTTAATCACGTCTGACTCTGGTAATGTACCAATGGTCGCCTTAATACGTCTTATCCCGGTAATTTACCCATGGTCGTCTTAATCATGTCGTCTTATCCCGGTAATTTACCAATGGTCGTCATAATCACGTCTTATCCCTGTAATGTATCAATGGTCGTCTTAATCACGTCTGACTCTGGTAATGTACCAATGGTCGTCTTAATCACGTCTTATCCCGGTAATTTACCCATGGTCGTCTTAATCACGTCTTATCCCGGTAATTTACCAATGGTCGTCATAATCACGTCTTATCCCGGTAATGTACCAATGGTCGTCTTAATAACGTCTGACTCTGGTAATGTACCAATGGTCGTCTTAATCACGTTTTATCCCGTTAATGTACCAATGGTCGTCTTAATCACGTCTTATCCCGGTAATGTACCAATAGTCGTCTTAATCACGTCTTATCCCGGTAATTTACCAATGGTCGTCTTAATCACGTCTTATCCCGGTGATCTACCAATGGTCGTCTTAATCGTGTCTTATCCCGGTAATCTACCAATGGTCGTCTTAATCACGTCTTATCCCGGTAATTTACCAATGGTCGTCTTAATCATGTCTTATCCCGGTAATTTACCAATGGTCGTCTTAATCACGTCTTATCCCGGTAATTTACCAATGGTCGTCTTGATCACGTCTTATCCCGGTGATCTACCAATGGTCGTCTTAATCATGTCTTATCCCGGTAATTTACCAATGGTCGTCTTAATCACGTCTTATCCCGGTAATGTACCAATGGTCGTCTGCAGTCAGCCAGCCAGCCGTCTGTAGTCAGGAATCCGTGATCGGTAGTTAGGAATCACCGCTCTGTAGCCACGGTCGCCGGTCGGGCCTGACCGCGGCCCTCGTGTTGCACCATCCCCTGTCACTCGTCTGTCTGTCTGTCTGTCTGCGTGTGAACCACATCGGCCAGACAGCAGAGGCGAAACGGTGGGGTAACATTGATTTATTTATTTATTTCACTTCGTGAGGCATATCCGCTGCATGCAACGGCTATTATATGACTCGAGTCAAAACACGCTAAAATTATTGGGCTTGGGTGACGCAACACTCATACTTCATGTAAGTACACATCACAGAGCACACAGATCACATCGCAACACAATTTCTCATAAACGAGTGCAGTGAGTCATAAAACTAAGTATCACGCTCACGCTCTATCAGGTACTCTTTGAGCTCGCGTTTAAAACTAGTGAAATTCAAACAACGCAGCTCAGACGGCAGCTTGTTGTACTCAGCGACAGCCCCGTACAAATAGCGACGCCTCCCAGACTCAGTCCGTATACAGGGCGTCACAAGCATTCCACTCTGTCGGGTGTCTCTCCCGTGCACACTTTGCCTAGTTATTAAACTTTCGGCAAAGTTTTGTGGTTCGGACGTAGTTAACATTGTTTTCAGTAACACTAGGTAGCGATACTTATACATGCTGTCTACATGAAGCCAGCCAAGGTCATCAATCACATCGCTCACATGATCAATCACATCGCTCACATGACCCACCCTTCCCACCCTTCCCGCCCTTCCCACCCCCACCACTCTCTGTTCGTGGGTGGTTACCGCGGCCCTGCACCGAACTTCCACCACCGCCCGGGCCCGTACCCGCCCCGTGGCCACTCTAAGCCCAAAACCTACTACGCCTCGGGAAAGCGGGTGACACCTCCGACCACGACATACACTCCGGCCGCTCCGGTGACCTCTGCCGACCCGGAGCCGGAGCTGCCGGTCACCGAGGCTGCGCCGGTCCCGTCACAAACGCCTGAGGTAGTCTCCAGCCAGCCAGCCACCTCGTCTGCGCCCGCTTACACCACTGAAGCCGCTTCATCCCTGCCACAGTCCACCGCTGCCGCCTACACACCGCCTCCGGTGTCCACCGCACCTCCCACGGCTACTGCACAAGTGGACAGCGGACCTACAACGCCAGCGTACAGCGAGCCCACCCCACCGGCAAGCGAGCCGCCGAGTGTCGCAGCGCGGACCGTCCCCAGCTACCCAAAGGCGCCCGTCGTCCCCAGCCAGCCGCCGAGCTCCAGACCAATCCACCAGCAGAGCTACGGGTCATCCAGTGATGAGGGAGTCAGCAGTATACCAGGTCAGTATTGCTGCTGTCACTCTGACTACGGGTCATCCAGTGATGCGGGAGACAGCAGTATACCAGGTCAGTATTGTTGCTGTCACTCTGACTACGGGTCATCCAGTGATGCGGGAGACAGCAGTATACCAGGTCAGTATTGCTGCTGTCACTCTGACTACGGGTCATCCAGTGATGCGGGAGACAGCAGTATACCAGGTCAGTATTGCTGCTGTCACTCTGACTACGGGTCATCCAGTGATGCGGGAGACAGCAGCATACCAGGTCAGTATTGCTGCTGTCACTCTGGCTACGGGTCATCCAGTGATGCGGGAGACAGCAGTATACCAGGTCAGTATTGCTGCTGTCACTCTGACTACGGGTCATCCAGTGATGCGGGAGACAGCAGCATACCAGGTCAGTATTGCTGCTGTCACTCTGACTACGGGTCACCCAGTGATGCGGGAGACAGCAGTATATTAGGTCAGTATTGCTGCTGTCACTCTGACTACGGGTCATCCAGTGATGCGGGAGACAGCAGTGTACCAGGTCAGTATTGCTGCTGTCACTCTGACTATACGGGTTATCCAGTGATGCGGGAGACAGCAGTATACCAGGTCAGAATTGCTGCTGTCACTCTGACTACGGGTCATCCAGTGATGCGGGAGACAGCAGTATACCAGGTCAGTATTGCTGCTGTCACTCTGACTACGGGTTATCCAGTGATGCGGGATACAGCAGTATACCAGGTCAGTATTGCTGCTGTCACTCTGACTACGGGTCACCCAGTGATGCGGGAGACAGCAGTATACCAGGTCAGTATTGCTGCTGTCACTCTGACTACGGGTCATCCAGTGATGCGGGAGACAGCAGTATACCAGGTCAGTATTGCTGCTGTCACTCTGGCTACCACACTATCCTGATGACTTCGGTGTGTCAGGTTCTAACGTAAGGTTCTACCTTCCATCGTATTCAGATACCTCAATTAGAGTTTTAAACATTTGAGCCACGCTGTGCTAAATTCTGCATGCTGGGGATGAAATGCCTCAAATATGTCATGTGTTAGGCTCTTGCCGTAACTGATTTTCGAGTTCAATACTTTTCCGAGGACATCTTCAGAAATATGTCAGAAATCGAAGGTAATCTTCGGTGTTGTCTGAAACAGTTACTGGAAAGTTGGCAGCGAACCTGCTACATATACAAAAAAGGCCGACAACAAACAAATAACACCCAACAGTATTGAGGCCGATTTAACAGAAATATAAAATGTCAGAATGACACATAACAAATGTCGGTATGTTTTACACCAGGACGTGCCAACGTGGACTACCCGACTCTGTCGGAGGTACCCAAGACCAGCTTCACGTGCGACGACAAAATACCCGGCTACTACGCGGACCAGGAAGCCTCCTGCCAGGTAATACTGCAGCTCTGATGCTCGGAGCTGGTTGGATTATACTATTTCTAGTCTATAACTCATAACCTAGCCTTCAGACTGCAGCTGTTAGCGTGTAGCTGCTATGATGAATCTGAAGCTCTGAACCACTGTGAGACTACGAACACATGTGTATGACTGTAAGCATGCAATATGAGTGTGGGCCTGCCATTGTAATACTCTAGACTATTTGCGAGTGAGCCTGTGACTGCGATACCATGATGATGATGACTGTTGACTTTGGATGTCCTTTTCCGCAGGTGTGGCACTACTGCGGGCGCGGCGTCAGTCGCACGTCGTTCCTGTGTCCCGTGGGCACCGTCTTCTCCCAGCAGACCCGCGTCTGCGACTGGTGGTTCAACGTCAACTGCGCCGCCTCCGAGTCCCAGTACGGCATTAATGCTGACCTCTACCAGCCGGCTCCGGCCGTCTCGTACGGCCAGAGGCGCGGCGCCGGGCCCGCCGCCGCCTCCGAGCCCCTGTCGCCGCAGCCCTACTCCCAGGGGCCGCACCCGTACCACGCGCTGCCACAGGCTGACGGAGCACAATAGTACTACGCGCTGCCACAGGCCGACGGAGCGCAATAGTAGCACGCGCTGCCACAGGCCGACGGAACAAAATAATATCACGCGCTGTCACAGGCCGACGGAACACAATAATATCACGCGCTGTCACAGGCCGACGGAACACAATAATACCACACGCTGTCACCGGCCGACGGAACACAATAATATCACGCGCTGCCATAGGCCGACGGAACACAATAATACCACGCGCTGCCACAGGCCGACGTAACACAATAATACCACGCGCTGCCACAGGCCGACGGAACACAATAATATCACGCGCTGCCACAGGCCGACGGAACACAATAATATCACGCGCTGCCACAGGCCGACGGAACACAATAATATCACGCGCTGTCACAGGCCGACGGAACACAATAATATCATGCGCTGCCACAGGCCGACGGAACACAATAATATCACGCGCTGCCACAGGCCGACGGAACACAATAATATCACGCGCTGCCACAGGCCGACGGAACACAATAATATCACGCGCTGCCACAGGCCGACGGAACACAATAATATCACGCGCTGTCACAGGCCGACGGAACACAATAATATCATGCGCTGCCACAGGCCGACGGAACACAATAATATCACGCGCTGTCACAGGCCGACGGAACACAATAATATCACGCGCTGCCACAGGCCGACGGAACACAATAATATCACGCGCTGTCACAGGCCGACGGAACACAATAATATCATGCGCTGCCACAGGCCGACGGAACACAATAATATCACGCGCTGTCACAGGCCGACGGAACACAATAATATCATGCGCTGCCACAGGCCGACGGAACACAATAATATCACGCGCTGCCACAGGCCGACGGAACACAATAATATCACGCGCTGCCACAGGCCGACGGAACACAATAATATCACGCGCTGTCACAGGCCGACGGAACACAATAATATCATGCGCTGCCACAGGCCGACGGAACACAATAATATCACGCGCTGTCACAGGCCGACGGAACACAATAATATCACGCGCTGCCACAGGCCGACGGAACACAATAATATCACGCGCTGTCACAGGCCGACGGAGCGCAATAGTACCACGCGCTGCCACAGGCCGACGGAGCGCAGTGATGGACCAGTACTACACGACTGGTGTACCAGTCTGCTGACAGGTTGGATGATACCTCATCAGGTCATCAAGAAACCGCTCCTCGCTCTCAGGGAGTCGCCATGTGGACAATCAGGCAGAAAGACGCACAAATATCGTATTTACATGTAGATCCTGAGCCTGGGTTGAAGTGTCCGCACCATCCGAAATCAGTTTGGAACGGGTCCACTGAGAGTTTATAGGTAGAGCGTTTACAAATACCTAGTCGTCGTTGCGTGGCTGGATTTGACTCGGTATGTGAGATTTTAGTGCGCCGTTGCGTGGCTGGATTTGACTCGGTATGGGAGATTTTAGTGCGTCGTTGCGTGGCTGGATTTGACTCGGTATGTGAGATTTTAGTGCGTCGTTGCGTGGCTGGATTTGACTCGGTATCTGAGATTTTAGTGCGTCGTTGCGTGGCTGGATTTGACTCGGTATGTGAGATTTTAGTGCGTCGTTGCGTGGCTGGATTTGACTCGGTATGTGAGATTTTAGTGCGTCGTTGCGTGGCTGGATTTGACTCGGTATGTGAGATTTTAGTGCGTCGTTGCGTGGCTGGATTTGACTCAGTATGTGAGATTTTAGTGCGTCGTTGCGTGGCTGGATTTGACTCGGTATGTGAGATTTTAGTGCGTCGTTGCGTGACTGGATTTGACTCGGTATGTGAGATTTTAGTGCGTCGTTGCGTGGCTGGATTTGACTCGGTATGTGAGATTTTAGTGCGTCGTTGCGTGGCTGGATTTGACTCGGTATGTGAGATTTTAGTGCGTCGTTGCGTGGCTGGATTTGACTCGGTATGTGAGATTTTAGTGCGTCGTTGCGTGGCTGGATTTGACTCGGTATGTGAGATTCTAGTGCGCCGTTGTGTGGCTGGATTTGACTCGGTATGTGAGATTTTAGTGCGTCGTTGCGTGGCTGGATTTGACTCGGTATGTGAGATTCTAGTGCGTCGTTGCGTGGCTGGATTTGACTCGGTATGTGAGATTTTAGTGCGTCGTTGCGTGGCTGGATTTGACTTGGTATGTGAGATTTTAGTGCGTCGTTGCGTGGCTGGATTTGACTCGGTATGTGAGATTTTAGTGCGTCGTTGCGTGGCTGGATTTGACTCGGTATGTGAGATTTTAGTGCGTCGTTGCGTGGCTGGATTTGACTCGGTATGTGAGATTTTAGTGCGTCGTTGCGTGGCTGGATTTGACTCGGTATGTGAGATTTTAGTGCGTCGTTGCGTGGCTGGATTTGACTCGGTATGTGAGATTTTAGTGGGTAGATCACCGCACCTTTGTTAGTCATTGATGAGGTTCGTTTTAGAGGGCTTTCGATATTCACACGACATTGGTTACGACACAGAGTACATCTACTGAACGTTGCTTAGGAATTTAAACACGATGGGTCTTCTTGTGTAAAAAGAAATAACGATGATATTCATATTTCTGTTTAAATCATGTCCTTAGGAATAATTACTGCTTTTTCGGTTGAAAACAAAATTCACCGAATAAGTCTTGTTACCATTTTTTTAACAAAATCCATTTGAATTTTGCATTCCCATATACATTTATCCTCAACATCTCACATTGTAAACCAATTTCTTCGATCAGACTAATCCGACTTAAGTCGTAACTAATTTCACAAAGCAAAAAAGTATTTCAAAATACTTCACGATCAAAGTACTTGACCAATCATCATGTATAAAACATTTGTCGTCAACGTTCATGCACGTGGATGTCATAGTTGTATAATTTATTTTTAATGTATTTAAATATGTGATTATGAGAAATGTATTTTTATTTCCTTATATTCATAAGCATGATTCGTAATACCGACAGATGGATTATTAATACCAATACTGTCGATGTGTGCTACTGTAATGTATGTTGCATGCAAGGAGGTTCAAATATGCGAAGCATTTCATCGTTGCTGTTTAACATTACATTCCTTGTTTTGCTTACTTCAACTAAATACATATGAACCATAACATGCTATTTTGCCAATGGTTTATCACAACAGCAGTTTATAAACTCTGAAACGCAGTTACGCATTTGATTCATGTGAAGGCGTTAGACAAACAATTTTGCATGCAGCGGTCTGGAATGCCGTTGTATAATTAAGTGTCCGTTACTTGAAGAGTGCGTTCAAGATGCATGCAGTTCGTACATTGGTTGATGGCGGATCATACCTACGGTTACACAGCCCCTTGTTATGGTGTCTTAGTGCACAACCGCTCGGAAATTACACGCATATTCAATAACAGTAACATGCCGTTGCGTTTCTTACTAATAAAACGACCGAGTGGGGAAGGAATTTATCCAATCTACAGCGCTTTTGCTGTGATTCATAAAGCCCTGATGTGGTTCCACCACAGCGTTTGTGAGCCAGCAGACGTGCGCCGGAGATCAATCCATCAACAGCTGACACGCGCTGCACTTAGGCATAGGTGGCGGCATCCCAGCGCACTGTGATGCGCTGCGATTGTCGGCGCTGGCGACTGCTGCGACGGAGTGTGGCTGCCGGTGCAGCCGTCTCGCGGCTGACAGGCGGCGGATGGGTCATGCTGACGGCGGTTGGTGGCTCAACGCCACTCGCCAGCAGTGGACGGCGAGGCCGCAGGAAGCGGCGGTTCCGCCAGTAGGTTCTGCCGCTTGGCAGCTTCCCCAGGTATGTCCGGCGTTGTCCGACTCCGACGATCACGCCTCTCCTGTCCCAGTGGCCGGTGTCAGTGACCTTCACGTCGACGTGGCAGCCGACGTGCAGTCCAGAGAGCGGGCGCGCTGAGGCGTTGTGACGGAGCCGGACCCCCTCCTGAATGTCGGCGGCCTTGGCGTCACACACATCGCCGGCGCTCTGCCACTCAGGAGCATACGCGCGGTGATGAGTGGGCACACCCGACCGTAACGGGTGCCCAAACAGTGTCTGGGCGGGCGATCGACCATCGGCCCGTGGCGTATTCTGCAGTTCCAGGAGACCCCGGTCGAGCTGTTCATCATCTAGCTGGCCTCGTGCTGACGCTGCGATGATCAGCTTGTTGGTGGGTCTTCACAGCAGCCTCCGCGTGACCATTGGAGCCGGGGTACCGCGGGGACGACATCTCGTGGCGGACGCCCCACCGGTCCAAGAACCGGCGCAGCGTTGACGAAGCGAACTGCGGTCCGCCGTCCGTCCGGAGCACCACTGGAACCCCGCTTTGCGCGAAGATCTTCCGCAGCTGTTTCGTCAGATGGGCGGCTGAGGCGATTCTGGGGTAAACCGTCGCATACGGCCACCCCGACAGCCGATCCACGTATCAAGATACGTCCGTCCGGCCACGTGGAAGTAATCCGCCGACACGGACTCAAATACGCGACTTGGCTGGTCGTCGTCCTGCCACAGCGGTTCGTTGCACTGACTGGACGCCAGCTGTCGGCAGCTCGGGCAAGACGAGACGGTGTTGGTGATGTCGCGGTCGATGCCCGGCCAGAACACGCACAGGCGGGCTCGACGTTTAGTCCTCTCCATGCCCTGATGCGAGTCGTGCAGACGGGTGAGGACTTCATGGCGGAGACTGGCCGGGATGATCATCCGCGGGCCATACACGACAAAGTCGTCGTCGACAGCTAGCATGCTGCGGACTCCCCAGTAGGGCCGCACAGGAGGTGGTACTTCGTGCCGGGCTCGGGGAATCCAGCCATGACGGTGTCTCGCAGGGCTTGGTAGTCAACGTCACAGGCTGCGGCCGCCCGAACCGCGTTTAACGTCCGATCCTGGAGAAGCGCGATCCGCGCGCCATCTTCACATGTCGCGCTCAGAGCAGCGACCACGGTCTCGTGTAGCGCGTCTGCTACCTTGGCGACCTCGTCCTCAGACCCCGGGTCACAGACAGGAGCACGGGATAAGGCGTCTGGGATGCAGTGTGCCGTTCCTTTCTGCCAGGTGGCGGAGGTGTATTGCGTGAGCTTCTCACGCAAGCGCTGGAGACGCGGGTTCTCAATCTACGAGAGCTGCTTTGAGTTGAGGATGGGCAACAGCCGGTGGTAGTCCACGACGAGGTCAAAGTGCGGGAGGCCGGCCAGGTACGTGTGGCATTTCCGGCACGCCCACAGGCACGCCAGACACTCCAGCTCGATCACCGCATAACGCGATTCCGTGTCAGTCAGGAAGCGGGAGCCACATTGGACCATCTTCCAGGTGTCTCCGTGCAGCTGCAGCAGTACGAACCCCAGCCCTCGGGTGCGGGAGGCGTCCGTCTGTAGAGCGGTAGGCAGGCGCGGGTCGAAGAACACCAGTATAGGTGACGCCACCAGCTCCTCCTTAACGTCCTGGAACGCCGGAGGATGCTGTCGGAGGATGCTGGTTACGTGCGCGAGGTGTGCCCGGTATGTGGCGTCATAGGCGAGCAGGTCGTCTACGATCTTGATCGTCTGAGGTATGTCGCCGAGGGTTTCGTCTCCACGCCAGTTGTAATCGTCCCCACTTGAGACCAAGCCCATGGGGCTTTTTCTAAAGCGCATTCTGCCCCACGGCGTGATGATGCACGTCAGGTCACGACAGTGCTCTGCGATGGGAACCTGGAAGTATCCCATCGTGGCGTCCAGCGCGGTCAGCCACCGCGCGTCTCCTGCGATCCCGGCCACGGAGTCATGGACCGGCCTGACAGGGTGCGTGGGCCTCTTTCCATACTTGTTGAGTCTGGCCAGGTCCACGCACAGTCTGACGCCGCCATCCTTCTTGGCGACAGGCACCACAGGGTGGCACCAGTCGATTGGATGATCCACGGTTTCCACGATCCCCCTGGTGGTCAGGTCATCTAGTTGATGCTTGATCTCCTCACGCCAGCAGTATGGGATGGTCCTGGCGTCGGTCAGAGCGGACGGGGTAGCATCATCCGTCAGCTCAATGACCATCGGACCGCCGGCCATCACTCGAAGGGTCTTGTTGCCGTCAAACACCTGTCGAAAGTGCATCTTCAGTGCGGTTTCATGTTCCCTGATGACAGCGTCAGGCGGGTCGTAGTCGTGCTCCCATATAGGGACAGTACCGGATGTCGGCTGCTGCAGCTCAGGCAGCTGATCCACGGGACGTTCGGCGGTTGAGCCGGCAGATGTCGCTAGATGTCGGGCGGTAGGTGGCACCATCCGTCCGGCAGGCGGACAAGATCTTGCACCAGTCGGCCGCGAGCTGACACGGCTGCAACTGATCCAGTCAGCGCACGTGCGGTTCGCAGGGGCAGCGGCCCGGCACCGCGTGATGCTGGCCGGAATATAGGCGGGGAAGTCGGCAGGCAGGATGCGGAGGCGCACTGAGTCACGCCAGCTAAGCAGGAAGCCGGTCACTTCCTACAGCACGTACACGGTTGTGACGGCCTCGCAGTCCCCCAGCGTCAAGGTTGCGCAGAACTGACCGGCACAGGTCAGTGGGGTGCGTCCAGCAGATGAGAAGTGAGCCCCGTAGGCGCCGTAGCCCACGGGTATCATCTTGCATGCAGTGACGCCCAGAGATTCTGCCATGTCAGCAGCCATAACAGTCGCTTCTGCGCCGGTATCTGACGTGCACAGCACAGATGGTGAGCCGGCCGGGTGGGTGAGCGTCACCTCCACCCGCGGCGTGGGCCGTGCCGCCACCTGATGCACGTGGACGTCGGCGACAACCCGCCGAATATCGGAGTGTTCCCCAGACGCGTGACCTGGCGTCGGTCCAGACGCCCTGCCTCGGCGTGACCTTGACATGCTTCGGCCTGGCGGCCAGCGATCAGGCGAGCGATCACGTGACCTGGCGCCATGCCAGCCGCGACCAGGCGCCGCAGCGCCGCGGGCGGTCGGTGGAGCGGAGCATGTCACCGCGAAGTGACCGGTGGCTCCACATATGTGGCACGATGCGTCCACTGCAGGACAGCGTCCACCGTCAGCGTGCGGGGTCCGGCCGCAGCGTGGACACGAATCACGATGAGCACTATCCGAACGGGGAGGGGCACGGGCTCTGCGATAGGCCGAAACCCGCGCCACGCTGGTTGGCTCGACACGGAGCGCCGCACTGTTCGCGCTAGCCGATTCACATGCGCGGCAGATGTCCACAGCCCTCTGCAGAGTCAGCTTCGGCTCATGCAGCATGCGCTTCAACGCCTCCTCGTCGCGCGTGCCAGTCACAATCCGATCACGGTACTGGTCAACTATTCTATATCTAAGGAATGGCTGAGCCGATTGTGTTCAAATTTGGTGTGTGGTTAGGGACCTCTCAACTGCCAGTTCCCCACAAGTCAGGGATGGGGTGCCTCTGCACGTGCGCACGTGCACACCCCTATTCTATATCTCAGGAACGGTTGAGCCGATTGTGTTCAAATTTGGTGTGTGGTTAAGGACCCCTCCGTCGCCGCCTACCCACAAGTCATGGGTGGGGTGCCTCTGCACGTGCGCACGTGCGCACCTTTTTATTTACATCAGGAACTACTTGCCCGATCGGGTTGAAATTCACCACACATTTATTTCGCGCTCGTTCGCTCATCGCCAACTACGGCGCCTTACTGGTTTATTTGTACGCGGTAACTGGTTATTTCCATTATTATCATCAGAATTCGGACCACTTAAGCTTTGACAGACGTCACCTGGTTGTGCAGTTTAACCCGCCATTGACCGGGAGGGGGGAATATTGCCCTCTCCCCCTGACGAATTTTGTCAATAGCTGTTGTGTAGAACAGTCTACACTAAGTATGAATATAACTTTTAGTGTCTTTTCGTCGCATGTCGATGCGTGTTTTTAGTTTGCCGTTTTTCGGTTACAATTGCCACATGTCACTTGTGTGTCTTTCCCGACTACATTGTTTCAATCATTATTAAAACAAAAATGTATTCGCTCGTCCTTCAGTCCGGACGAAATATCGCTTCGGGTACATACTCCCCAGTACATATAAGCAAAAATGCTAAGACCGTTCTTCAAAGACCTGCTTCGTTTCTGCCTGGCAGTGACGTATGTGAGGACGCTGCCAAAAGTCCCTTGCACGGGCAAATCACAAAATAAAAGCGCCTATTTATGAAAATGAGATTAACTTCGCTTAACACTCTAAAACTATTAGGTGTGCACTTGTCCGTTACTAAAACCTAGTTTATAGCACAGTTACAATTGAAACTTCCATCGAACCAGCCACGCCTTCGACTTACAAATTTGTTAATATATTTCTTTGGGAAAGCATATGAACGTTGAAATACCTAAATAGCATCGAACAACTTCTAGCATCAAATAAAACAAGGTTTTAGTAAATAAATGTTCAGTTTCATGACAGCTAGTGCCATGACACAATTGATTCTGTGCTAGGAAAAGCGAGATTATAACGGCTGGGAAGATTTCGAAGTGATGCTTTGCATAACAACCTACTGCCCAATCATTCAAGTTGTTACATCTGACGATCAGCGAAATCCTGATCTTGATTTTTTTTTAAAGTTTTCATTAGTATGCATTTTGAAATAAGTTTTTGATTGTGGGTGCCGAAATACTATTGTGAGTGCTCATTTCAGCTTTGTGGGTGCCCTGGCACCCAAAAAGAGATAGGAAACCACACCCCTGATTTGAATAGGAAACTCCACCCATGTGCTCAGGGGCGTAGGCACTATGTTCAAGTTGGGGGGGGGGGAGCAGGAGGCATTGTGAAGTCGATTCTTTCCATGCAACGCCCATAGGCGTAATGTTCAAATCAAAAATGTTGGGGGAGCGGCCACCCCCCCCCCCCCCTCCCTGTTCCTACGCCTATGCATGTGCTAGTGCTTGACGGTGGAATCACCCTGGTCGTCAGCCGTATGACAACATGTGACGTCACATCCGACTGAGTCAGCCGTCAGCCAATCAGCGCCACCTGACCCGGCCGTCAGCCAATCAGCGGCCGTCGCGTGCCGGCCGTGTATTGATAGACCGCCGCTGGCGGCGGATTGCACCACGGGCCACGCTGGCAGCAGACACGCTGCAGAGCAGTGGCGTAGCCAAGGGGGGGGGGGCAAAGGGGTCATGCCCCCCCCCCCCTGGAGGCCAGGCGGCCCCTCTGGCGACCGGGCGAGGGCCCCCTGGGGCCGAAGGCCCCAGTGTTTTGGATGGTGTCAGGTGCCCGCAAAACGCCTTATGTCGCATAAAGAACGTCCACGAACAAATCTAGCACGAATAAATAACAGCATTTAAGAGCTGGTATTTATTTCCAGGGCCACTCAGGCCTTCCCAGGGCTTCCAATTCCTTTCGAGGGCCCCTCAGACATTTTGAGGGCCCCCTCAGTTATTTCGAGGGCCCCTCAGGCATTTCGAGGGCCCCTCAGGCCAGGCACGTAGCCAGGATTTCGTGCAGGGGGTGTGGGGGGGGGGGGGCGGCGCCTCGAAAGGGCCCCTTCCCAAGCGTTTACCCCCCCCCCCCCCCCCAAAAAAAAAGGATATGAAAAACTCTACGGATTTCGGCCACTTTATTTTGTGAGGTTCAACTTTTCAGGGGTCCTCTGATCTGTCCAGGGGCCCTCTGGTCTGTCCAGGAGCCCTCCAGCCTGCTCAGGGGCCCTTCCGAGCTGGCCAGGGACTGCACAGGCTGCTTTTTCACCCTGCAGACATCCTCAGGGGCCTCTCCGACCTGCCCAGGGGTCATTCTGTGCTGGCCAGAGGCCCATTCGACGTAATCAGGGGCCATATGACCTGCTCAGGGACCCTTTCGGTCTGGTCAGGGGCCCCTTTGACATGCACAGGGGCCCTTTGAACTTCCCAAGGGCCCTCTGGTCTGCCCAGGAGCCCTCCAGCCTTCTAAGGGGCCCTTCCAACCTGGCAAGAGACTGCGCTTTCTGTTTTGACGCCTTGTCAACATGCTCAGAGGGCCCCTCGACCTGCCCTGGGGCCCCTCCGTGCTGACTAGGAGCCCATTCGGCATGTTCAGGGGCCCTTTTGGTCTGGTCAGGGGCCCTCTGACATGCACAGGGGCCCTTTTAACTTCCCAGAGGCCCTCTGGTGCTGGTCTGTCCAGGGGCCCTCCAGCCTGTTCAGGGGTCCTTAATTAAAGGAAATTGTTCACCTTCGGATTTTTTTCAGAACACGATTTTATTATATTTTTGAATACAGTTTCTTTTTTTCTTTTCAAAAATGGTCCTACATCGCGCCAATTCAGGACAGAAGGCCGTAAATCATTAATTTTATGGTGTGCGTTATTGGTCTGCGCATGCTCCATGGCAGTGCTGACACTTCCAGACGGTACGGTATATCATATATGCGCCGAATTCCTTCGCCAAAAAGTCAAATATCTTCGGCTGGGGAGTCTTTTCAGTCAAGAAAACTTGCAGATAGGGGTTTCCCAACATGGGCTACAAAACAGCTATCTCAGTTTAAAACTAATGTTGAAGGTGAACTATTTCCTTTAAAGGAAATAGTTCACCTTCAACATGGGGTTTTGAACTGAAATAGCAGTTTTGTAGCCCGTGTTGAGAAATCCTTATCTGCAAATTTTCTTGGCTGAAAAGACTCTCCAGCCGAAGATATTTGACTTTTTGACGAAGGAATGCGGCGCATATATGATGTACCGTACCGTCTGAAAGTGCCAGCACAGCCAGGGAGCATGCGCAGACCAATAACGCACACCATAAAATTAATAATTTACGACCTTCTGTCCTGAATTGGCGCGATGTAGGACCATTTTTGAAAAGGAAAAAAGAAACTGTATTACAAAATATAATAAAATCGTGTTCTGAAAAATTTCCCGAAGGTGAACTATTTCCTTTAAGACCTGGCAAGGGACTGCACTGGCTGCTTTGTCGCCCTGCCGACATGCTCAGTGGCCTCTCCGACCTTCCCAGGGGTCCCTCTGTGCTGGCTCGGTGCTCATTCGACGTGTGCAGGGGCCCTTTGACCCGCTCAGGGGCCCTTTCGGCTTGTCCAAGGGCCCTTCTGACATGTACAGGGCTCTGCTGAACGTCCAAGGGCCCCCTGGTCTTTCAGAAAGGGCCCTGGTGCCCCTAAAGAACCTCTGAAATGCTCTAAACTCTTAAATACCACGCTTCGCGTAGTCCATGAGCGTGGTCTCGTCGGCCCTTTTCGGTGCGCTGCGCGCTGCGCGCCCGAAAAGGGCCCGCCGGGCCTCCAGGGCGGGGGGCGGGTAGCCTCCCCCCCCCCTTGGCTACGTGCCTACCTCAGGCCTACCGAGTTAATGTTATCGACTTTTAAGCGTTGGTTACAAAATGATCTGTCCGACCTCCTATTTCCCTAAATATGGCAGCATTTGGTAGCATAGCCAACGAGCTACAATAACAGCGCAAGCCCTCATGTGGATGCGCGTGAAGTTATTGTGACGTTAGGATAAAATGTATTGGGGTCTGGACGTTTGGAAGAAGACGTTTGGGATGGGTGGTGGTGGTGGTGGGAGGGGGGGGGCCCGGAAGTTTTTTTTAGGGGGAATCCCAAAGTCTCACATTTCTGAAAACTCATCAGATTTTGCTTGCTTATGCATTGATAGCTGATTCAAAACAAACTTTCCTTAGATAAAGTTGCTTAGATTTTCTTATCAGGAAATGTGTACATTTTGTGCTGATTTCAGGCGGTTTGATGGGTTTGATGGGATATAAATTTTTACCCCCAAACTCGAACCTTAGATCCGCCAGTGTGTGGGCCCCCAATTGGCTACGAGGGCCCCTCTGATCCCGTTTGCCCCCCCCCCCTGGCCGAAATCCTGGCTACACCCCTGCTGCAGAACTAGTACGATACAGTGACGCCGAGTGCCTAGATACCACCGCAACACAGTGGTTAAAAGCTGCGATGGCGACATGGGGAGACACAGACGCGCTGTCCGAACACATTAGAAGACAGAGGCGACAGTGCAGAGGTCCGAGACGCAAGCAACACCACCACCTGCCAGCCGGATAGAACCGAGGAGGTTGAGTTCTGCACCCGGAGCCGGAAGAGGACATCCCCTGTTTCTGTGAGGGTTTGCGAGCCGTGTCGTGATGGGTTTGCTGCTGTCCCGCGTGCTGGAGTCGCTGGACGGGCTGGTCCGCAGCCGTCAGCCGGTGCGGATCCTCCTGCTCGGTCTGGACGCCGCCGGGAAGACCACCATCCTGCACCGGCTGAAGCTCGGTGAGGTGGTCACCACAATCCCCACCATCGGCTTCAACGTCGAGACCATCGAGTACCGCAACATCAGCTTCACCGTGTTGGACGTGGGCGTTCAGAAGATCCTCCGTCCGCTCTGGCATCACTACTTGAGCAACGCCAAGGGGCTCATTTACGTGGTGGACTCGCTGGACCGGGAGCGGGTCCAGGAAGCCGCCGAAGAGCTCCGAGATATGCTGGAGTATGACGAGCTGCAGGTATGTGGGGGGGGACGCTACTGGGGTGCAAAGACGTGGTAAGAACTAGGAAGGTGCTAAGCTGCTGACGGCAGACTTACTATAGTCTAGCAGATGGCGTGAAACGTGCACAAATGAGGCTGTGCTATTTTCTGTCGAATATTGAAATTATTTGCACCGTTCGCATTTTCGATTAACCGGCCCGTCCGTTTGACTCCAAGGAGACAAAGTAAACTGCAAATATACACCTGAGTTGTTGCTTACAAATCGATTGTTTTATCAATAACGTTAGCAAATACTGGGTTGTAAGCCCTGTATTTTGTGCCATTTTTATGAGATAGATATGACTGATTTGTGTTTGTTTTCAGAATATTCCAATGGCGATCATGGCCAACAAGCAGGACATGCCGCGGGTTATGACCCCGAGCGAGGTCACCGAGCGGCTGGGGATGGTCAAGCTGACCGGTCACCCGTGGCACGTGCAGGCCACGTCCGCCACGCAGGGCGAGGGTCTGTACGAGGCACTCGACTGGCTCTCCAGGGAGATCTCCAGACAACACTAGACTCAACTGCGGGGAGGTGTCCGATGAGGTTCAATGCCCGCATGAATCCCTGACCAGATATTGGTTACTGCGCCGATGTGTGAATTGCCTTACCAGCACTGCACTACCCGAAATCGATGAAGCATGTTGTGAATTGCTTCGGCAGAACGCTATAGGTGTCGCTGCATTATAGGTGTCGCTGCACAATAGGTGTCGCCACTGGCGTTTGAGGTAGACTGAAGTGCTGCCGCCCTATCGGTGAGGATATTGTATATTATAGTGCTTGGCGTGACGCGTGTATGCGCACCCTGAATGGGGCACCACAATAAATTGCCCGCCGCTAGAGGCGCTGATGATCAACATTAAACTGCTACCAAGCGGACCGGCGTCTGTGCGTCAGAGTACCGGGCGCATTGTTTACGGCGGAGTTTTGAAGAGGTCAGAGTATGTGTTCAAACTTATACGAAATGTTGGTGTTTATGAGTGTATTCGAAACCTGAAAGCATTTCTCGCTGAGGTCAATCGTTTCACCTCGGGATGTCAAAGAGGGCCCGCGAGGTCAAATATTGGGTAACGCATAACTTTTTCTCTAAAGTACTTACCGAAGTCGTTTCAACGGCTAAATATTCCCACCTGCCTATAGACGGTGCACAACGAGTGATCTGACCGCCCCTGGTCACCGGTTGACCTCAGAGCAAAACATAAGTTACTATTATGGCCTATGGGAGAATGACCGGGTACAGCATAATTATTTCCCCAAATCACTTAGAGAACCCATTCCACCACCATCGCCTTCCCGTTAACTCACCGAAAGTGCACAACTCAAGAATTGACCCCTCCACGTCACTGTTCGACATCAGGTCACCTGGAAAGGCGCTAATATCCATTTAATGAGCCGTCCAAATAAGTATACGTTGTTTACCGGCCGATTGTGTTCAAACTTATAAGAAATGTTGGTGTCTATGAGTGTATTCGAACCCGGTAATAATTTCTTGCTGAGGTAAATCGTTTGACCTCGGGAGGTCAAACAGTGTCCGCGAGGTCAAATCTCGGGTCCCACATAACTTTTCCCTAAAGTACTTATCGAAGCTGCTTCAACGGCAAAATATTCACGCCAGCCTATAGACGGTGCACAACGAGTGAGCTGACCGCCCCTGGTCACCGGTTGACCTCAGGTCACAACATAAGTTACCATTATGGCCTATGGGACAATGACAGTGTACTGCATTATATTTATTTCCAAAAATTACTTAGAGAAACTATTCTACCACCATCGCCTTCCCTTTAACCCACCGAAGGTAAGTTTGAAGAGCGAGACAAACACGATGGTGTTAAGGTTATTGGTCTATGTTTAACTGATAAGAAATTATTCATTTTTTTGGTGACCTCTTGAGCTTAAACTATTAACCAGAGCTAAAATTTGAGAACACCAATGGCGATTGCATTTTTTTCATGAGCGTTCTATTCCTTTTTCCGTTTGTTTCTAGCTATCATATTTTCCGAGATATTTGGGGGTTTCAGGAGCGAAATCCTATACATGGCAAGTTTGACCTTTAATGACTTCTGGTGACTTAAATATTGACAAAGCCAAATAACGCCCGAAATAGTTTCGATTTTTAAAGAGCTATCAAATGTTTTTTATTATTATTCCGCATACTCTTCATAGGAGCTGAGTTAGATGCGTGCGACAGAAATTGCCCTGGATTCGTCGTGAGCGACAGATCTCGCCATTTATAGACCTCTGCGCTCCTGTCTGCACCACTGCTGATTGTCCTCCTGGTCTGGAGACTGGGGTGCCGTCTGTGGACCAGCCGCGTACCGCTGCCGGGTTGCCTGGCACGGTCTGTGGCGCGCTACAGGAAGCTACGCCTCGGTCTCAGAGCAGAGAGCGGTGCCGGTGCCGGCCAGAACGCCGTGTAGCCGCCGCCTCACCGAGCCGCTTCTCAAAGGAGTACGGCTACAGCACAGTCCAGGAGCTGACGGCTACAGCACAGTCCAGGAGCTGACGGCCGGGGAGAGTCGGGGAGCCGGCACTGGACTGGCCAACGGACGGTACCAGGGCGCCGCCGCCGCCGCCGCCGCCGCCGCGAGCAAAGGCTGCCCGCCAGCCGACGCAGACCTGTACGAGAGGTCCTGACCTGACCCTGACCTGTACGCTGAGGTACTGACCTGACCCTGACCTGTACACAGAGGTCCTGACCTGACCCTGACCTGTACGCAGAGATCAGTGAGAGCGGTCTGCTGCCATCGCCGGGGAAGGATGACCCTCAGCTGCGGCACAGCGGCCAGTCGATGACTGGGGACGACTCGGAGCCCCACCCCACCGCCGGGGACCCTGCAGCGACTCCAGCTCGTGAAGGACGATCAGGAGTTGGGCCATCAGGAGTCGGGTTATCAGGAGTCGGGCCATCAATAATCGGGCTATGAGAATGAGGAGTCTGACTATCAGGAGGTGGACTACCAGGAAGCGGGCTACCAGGAGGGGATTATCAGGTGGGCTACCAGGAAGCGGGCTACCAGGAGTAGGGCTACGAAGAGCCGGGCTATCAGGAGTCGGGCTAACAGGAGTTTCCCGGAGGATGATGAGAAAGCTGCGTGAATTAGTGGATTGATGGGAACGAGCTGTGTATTGCTATAAATACGGATAGCTGTGTATGCTGTGTACGTTGACGGCATCCTCATGTGATGGTTTTGCGCCCTCATGAGGGCTTGCCCCCCCCCCCCCCCCCTCCCCTTGACGGATTTATAAATACGCCAGTACATACCCATGGTTATCTCCGGGCATTCATCCCTAGCACAACAAAACTGTGGAATGAGATGTCATCTGGCTTATACCAGATATCTGCCAACTCTCAGCAGTTCAAAAAGCACCTCTTGCGAGCTAGGACACCAAAACCATCCAACCCATTATTTTCAATAGGATCTAGAAAAAGAAATGTCCTACATACACGGCTCAGATTAAAATCATCGCACCTGAATGCACACATGCATGCCCAAGGTAATGCCAACTTGCCAAGCTGCAGCAGTGGATACCCACGGGAAGACACGCAACATTTTCTCATTGCATGTTCCCTCTACAACTTGCCCAGAACAGCTCTCTTTGATAATCTGCCTTCTGCACTCAATATAAACTTATCCAGTCTATCAAGAGCCCAACAAATAAAGTTGATGATAAAAGGCCCAGATGGAGGCATTCCAACAAAAAGGGCTGTGGCCATCACTGTCCAGGGCTTCTTACTCGAAACCCAAAGACTCTGATGAGTACGCCAAAATATGACGCATTTGCGAGACACTCAAACGGATGTCATCTGGGTGATAATGGTGGAGACATCTTGCGGGATGAGAAACATTTATACGTACAGAATTGAGGGTCGGGTCGGTGTTTGGGTGTCGAGACCGGGCGGCGGGCTGCGGGTACCAGTGAACGTGTGTGTGTGTGTGTGTGTTTGCGCACTGATTATGTGTAACTGTGTAACTGTGTGAATGTGCATGTATGTTGTACCTGCACGCCATAACTTCAAGAGATGTATTGTGCCACCGAGCAAATGGCGCCGCGTTCGAAACGCATTTACGTGTATCCGTTAATTGCTCTTGTATGTATGCTGTCATGCCAAGCCAAGAAATAATATATGTACCTATCTATCTATCTATCTAAATATATCTATTGTGGTCAAACATGCATTATGTATATTTTGATGTGTGAGATGATAGCTGATGCCATTGTGAGAATAATTAGTTGAAGAAATATGATCATAACATGGCAGTAATATCTTGATTGTATACCAAATATACGAAATGAAAAGATCCAAGTTTTCGTGGCTAGCACATTATCAAGGATCGAATCCTTGATAATGTGCCAGCCACGAAAACTTGGATCTTTTCATTTCGTATATTTGGTATACAATCAAGATATTACTGCCATGTTATGATCATATTTCTTCAACTTATTATTATGTATATTGTTTCATCATCTGAGTAAGCAGGCAGCGTTGAGTTTCATGTCAACATGTCGCATGTTGCAGAACTGGGTCACATACGACGGCAATGTTACAGCGCCTCCTGTAGTTGCAGTTCCCAGAGCATTGCGGGAGAGTCTACCCATCAGTTTTTATATCGTTCGGGGTCTTGCGGGGAAGTCTACCCATCAGGTTATCTAAATCTTCGGTGTCTTGCGGGAGAGTCTACCCATCAGGTTATCTATATCTTTGGTGTCTTGCGGGAGAGTCTATCCATCAGGTTATCTATATCTTTCGTGTCTTGCGGGAGAGTCTACCCATCAGGTTATCTATATCTTTGGTGTCTTGCGGGAGAGTCTACCCATCAGGTTATCTATATCTTTGGTGTTTTGCGGGAGAGTCTACCCATCAGGTTATCTATATCTTTGGTGTCTTGCGGGAGAGTCTACCCATCAGATTATCTATGTCTTTGGTGTCTTGCGGGAGAGTCTACCCATCAGGTTATCTATATCTTCGGTGTCTTGCGGGAGAGTCTATCCATCAGGTTAGCTATATCTTTGGTGTCTTGCGGGAGAGTCTATCCATCAGGTTATCTATATCTTTGGTGTCTTGCGGGAGAGTCTACCCATCAGGTTATCTATATCTTTGGTGTCTTGCGGGAGAGTCTACCCATCAGGTTATCTATATCTTCGGTGTCTTGCGGGAGAGTCTACCCATCAGGTTATCTATATATTTGGCGTCTTGCGGGAGAGTCTACCCATCAGGTTATCTATATCTTTGGTGTCTTGCGGGAGAGTCTACCCATCAGGTTATCTATATCTTGGGTGTCTTGCGGGAGAGTCTACCCATCAGGTTATCTATATCTTTGGTGTCTTGCGGGAGAGTCTACCCATCAGGTTATCTATATATGTGGTGTCTTACGGGAGAGTCTACCCATCAGGTTATCTATATCTTTGGTGTCTTGCGGGAGAGTCTACCCATCAGGTTATCTATATCTTTGGTGTCTTGCGGGAGAGTCTACCCATCAGGTTATCTATATATTTGGTGTCTTGCGGGAGAGTCTATCCATCAGGTTATCTATATATTTGGTGTCTTGCGGGAGAGTCTATCCATCAGGTTATCTATATCTTTGGTGTCTTGCGGGAGAGTCTACCCATCAGGTTATCTATATATTTGGTGTCTTGCGGGAGAGTCTACCCATCAGGTTATCTATATCTTTGGTGTCTTGCGGGAGAGTCTACCCATCAGGTTATCTATATCTTTGGTGTCTTGCGGGAGAGTCTACCCATCAGGTTATCTATATCTTTGGTGGCTTGCGGGAGAGTCTACCCATCAGGTTATCTATATATTTGGTGTCTTGCGGGAGAGTCTACCCATCAGGTTATCTATATCTTTGGTGTCTTGCGGGAGAGTCTACCCATCAGGTTATCTATATCTTCGGTGTCTTGCGGGAGAGTCTACCCATCAGGTTATCTATATATTTGGTGTCTTGCGGGAGAGTCTATCCATCAGGTTATCTATATATTTGGTGTCTTGCGGGAGAGTCTATCCATCAGGTTATCTATATCTTTGGTGTCTTGCGGGAGAGTCTACCCATCAGGTTATCTATATATTTGGTGTCTTGCGGGAGAGTCTACCCATCAGGTTATCTATATCTTCGGTGTCTTGCGGGAGAGTCTACCCATCAGGTTATCTATATATTTGGTGTCTTGCGGGAGAGTCTACCCATCAGGTTATCTATATATTTGGTGTCTTGCGGGAGAGTATATCCATCAGGTTATCTATATATTTGGTGTCTTGCGGGAGAGTCTACCCATCAGGTTATCAATATATTTGGTGTCTTGCGGGAGAGTTAACCCATCAGGTTATCTATATCTTTGGTGTCTTCCGGGAGAGTCTACCCATCAGGTTATCTATATATTTGGTGTCTTGCGGGAGAGTCTATCCATCAGGTTATCTATATCTTTGGTGTCTTGTGGGAGAGTCTACCCATCACGTCATCTATATCTTTGGTGTCTTGCGGGAGAGTCTATCCATCAGGTTATCTATATATTTGGTGTCTTGCGGGAGAGTCTACCCAGCAGAGCCTCCGACCGCCCTGTATACCTACCGACCTACATTCAGCTGCCTTCATCTGCTTATCATTTTTTTGTGAGAATCAAAATTTCTCTTCGGGTATGAATTAGTCGCTGAACGATAGCAGCTACATGGAAAAATGGAAAACACTTTATATGTAGAAGGTGCAAAAAGTCGTTGAGGGTGGGTGGCGTCGGGTCGTCGTTAGCGTGAAAGAGTCGTTGAGCAGGGGAGGGGGGGGGGGGTAAATCCCAGCTTCCCGGAACAAAAATCACAATCTCTCGGTACGGTTGGGGGAGGGGGCAAAAACATGCGTTTGCCTACCGATTTTTTATTTGGGGGAGGAGGCAAATGGGGCATTTCAGGACAAATCGACCAAAACAATCTCGAAATAACACCGTTCATCTCATATTTCGATAAAACTACGTGTCGGGGGTTATCTGGGCTCTAGATTCACGCTGCAAACTTTTCAGCCCATCCTCCAAATGGTTTTGGATTTACAGCCTCGGGCATCTTTGTAATGTCAAGCAAAACTTTAATTTTCAGCGAGCAATATCTCCCATCTAAATCATGCGAGTCATATAAACCTATATATCATCAGAATCATCAGATACAACGGATTATTATGATGTAATCATTTTTGGAAAAAAAATCGAAATTTGGGAATCTCAACACGTGATCTCAGGTCAAATCAGGTGATTTTATAATGTGACCCATTTAAAATTCGGGTTTTTTCCATGCCAGAATCGACATCGATACATAAGCCTTCGATGTTTACAAAAGTGGTGATAGTTTTTTAATCTAAATATTGTATTTATATTTTTTTATTTAGAAAAATAATGGTCACCAGCACGTCTTAGGTAATAACTTTGCACTTCATTGTGCTAGAGAGCTCTATTAATGGGAAATAATGACCTTTTTCCACAAAAATGGAGTTAGCACTTGAAATCGCCAGACGAGACCAAAATATATTGCAAATTCATCACATTTTGCATGAAAACTTTCCTACCGAAAGATATTTCAAGTTAAAGTTGATAAGCGTTCCACACTTTTAACGACCGGTACTTGCAAGTACTTTTGGTCCTCATCAAACTGCGGGCTTTTCCCGTATTGTTTTTTTACGCAATGGAGTGGAGAATATATTGTGCGTTCTGCTTGTTGTGATTATATGCCCGGCGTTCTTCTAAAACTAACAGCGATTGGAAAAAGTGGCAATAAAATCGGAAGCTCATCGATGCACATCAAGGGCGGCATAGTTAGTGGTTACGACCCTCAATTTTTGAAAATCGATTCATTTGTTTTCAACATTAGGAGTATTGTATAATTTGTCTGTGGCTGTATATAACATTATGCTTTATATTATCATGAAAAATAATAATATTTCCCAAAAAAACTAACAAACAATAACACAAAACTGGCAATTAAATCGGAAGCTCATCGATGCACATCGACGGCGACCTATTTAGCGTCGGCGATTTGTTTACAAAGTCATTGTCATGCTTCTCGGCGCACTTAACCATTGTGGCGAGTTGTTCCTGATTAGTATACCCAAGTCCCGTATCAGGCTTTGTTAATGACGTGACTGGTACCATTCTTGTGTAGCATTGCAAAATGTATCTGATTTTGAGTTGAAAGCTAATTAAAGACTTATTCAAATTATTGTTTTTAAGTTTGAATTTTCTTGTTAACCATTATTAAATGTATTGTATCACTGTGTTTCATAGTAGTTGACACTTCAGAAACTTGTGACGTAATAATATTGTATCCAATATGCATTTCCTTCACCTTTTGCTATTGTGGCGCAGTGCCGAGTGCTTTGCGAATACTAGCTTGCCTAGGGTTCAATTCATTCCGCCCTTATTTTATTCGAGTTGGTATAGTTTGCATGTTGTTGTTATTCATGACTTATACTGATAGTCAGTCATGCATCACGGATGCTTCACGGATTGCTTCACGGATCAGAGCGCTGCTCGAACGCACGCTAGTAGCGCTAGTAGCGGTTTCATTCTCCATGGCAACCAGGCCTGAGCCAATGAAAAGCCAGAACGTATTCCCCTTCTGGCTTTTGATTGGCTGACGCCTGGTTGCCACGGAGAACGAAAGAGCTACTAGCGCTACTAATGTGTGACCGAGCAGCGCTCAGTTTGATCGGAAACGTCACAGAGCCTCCAAAAATGACGCACTCGATGTAAACAATGGTAGGGAAGGACGAATTTATCAATGACCTTCATGAAGTACACAAGGTACTTGTTTTGTATTTTTTCCAAACTTACAACTTTGAATTTGGGAATCATTTTATTTAATTCTTAAATTTAAATAAAATAATTTTAAAACCATAACGGTAGCCTAAGAAATTATTGCTAACAAAATCAAAAGGTCATCCCTTTAAACGGCATTATGCTTATATCGTCGACCTTATTTTAATGATATATAGCATCAGTTTATCTCCCATATAAATAATTGTGACCTTAAGGTTACGTGACCAGAGGTCACGCGGTGCAGTCCACGTCAGATCGACAGAACCATAACATCCTACTTATCATTTTTCGATTTAACTAGGTGTCGGAGGTTGTCTGGGCCGTATATTCACGCTGTAAAATTTCCAGCCTCGTCCGTAGAACGGTTTTCGAGTTATAGTCTCAGGCATCTCTTTAATGTCGCGTAAAGCTGTAATTTTCATCGGTTCTTCGGGCGATATCTTCCATATAAATAATTGGAATTATGTAAACCTATGTATCGTCAGAATCGCAATTAACCACAAATTAATGTAATGCAATCTTTTTTGAGAACTCGAATGGAAGTGTCGAAATTTTGGCATGTGACCTCAAGTCAGGTCACGTGATTTCGTTCTGTTCTCAGTTAAAATTCGTTATTTTTCTTAGGTGGAATTTGAGGATGCAAGCGCTTTGAATCACGTGACAACCTATTCCGCTCAGTGATCAAGATCACGTGATGACATAGTTCAATATTTCACAGATAGAGGGGTCTGTGGGTCTTCAAGACATCACATTTTTATCATCTTTATTTCCAGACCGAAAATGTTATAATAATAGTTAAAAGTGTCTTCCCGATTTTGTCTTCAACTTTGCCAAATATACAACTTTTCATAAAATTTCAACAAATGATATATTGTATAATCAAGACAGGTCATTTGGATAGTCAACCTCAGGTCACGTGATCTTTAGGTCATTCAGTGGCTTGCGGTGGTCATTCTTTGCACCATTGAATGCAGCTCGGCGAGACAAATATAATGCAGTTGAGCTAAGCTCTCTAGCACAATTGTGTGCACAGTTATTACCAAAGACGTGCTGATGACCATGATTTTCCCCCAAAAAATATACTTCGAATATTTAGAGGAAAACCTATCTTCAACTTCCTTACCATCGAAGGCCAGTGTATCGAAGTCGATTCTGGCAAGAAAAATAAATCCAAATTTTAAATGGCCACATTATAAAATCACGTGACCTGACCTAAGATCACATGTACAAATTCCAAAATTGTCGTACTTTCGAAAAATGATATATAATATTAATATGTTATTCCTGGCGATTCTGAAGATATATAGGTTTATATGACTCGCATGATTTAGATGGGAGATATTGCCCTCTGAAAATTAGAGTTTTGCATAACATAACAAAGTTGCCCAAGGCTGTAACTCGAAAACCGTTTGACGGACGGAGCTGAAAATTTAATAATGTAAATATACGGCCCAGATAACCCCCGAAATGTAGTTTGGTCGAAATCTGAGATGTATGGTGTTATGGCTTGGTCGATCTGTCATGGAATGCCCCAATTACCTGTTTTTCCCTAACGTAGATTCGCTACTGACCAGTTTAGGGATGTCTAGAGGTTCGGAGTCCGGCCGCTCAACACGCATCCCGATGATAACTTGACACTCCCTAGTAGAGTAGGCAGCCCACGATTTTACCAGCACACCGGAACTTCGAACGTAAACTCCGTATACTGTGCGTAAACGGAACCAAACCACGGAACCAAACCACCCTGGACACAAGCCGTCCCCCCAAAACAAAACGGAATCTCGTGGCGCGTTCAAGGTCGTAACAATTGCAGGTAGTATTATCCTAGTGCGCATCCTCTGCGCAGATCGCCAAATGACGTCACCGGTAGTACTGTGCACAGTACAGCCTCGAGACTGTCGTATCCAGGTTGAAATATACGCACTGATGGATCAAAATAAAATGCTTCAGTGCAACAATAGAGCTGCTAGACATGAAACATTTCAGTATATATTGTCTGAAAATTATTTTCTTTTGATACAAAAAAACATTTTACTCAGATTCAAGATGTTTCGGGATTTCCAAGTCGGGACTTCTTTGTCTTCATTTTTTGTTGGGGGGGGGGGGACAAAGTTTGCCTACCGATTTACAGTTGGGGGGATTGCCCATTTTGCCCAACTGTAGATCCGCCACTGTTTGTATTTCATACGTGACATCGTGTTCATCATCAGACCTATTCAGAATACCTATATGAGTGAGCAGATCAGCTTGATTCCTGTCATTTTGATCCCAAGCATTATCTCTCGCGAATATGCATGCATTATATCATGATCAGAACCCTTGCGGTTCAAAGCTACAAAATGTCTTCTCTAAACGACAGATTGGAGAAAGATGCGATTAAATCACCTTCACAAAACATGCTCAGACATTACGTATATTTTGGCTATTTCAATCATTATAAACGCTTTCCATACTAATTTACCCTCACAAATTTACCCTACCCCCACTATGGAAGACGTTTTTGCAGCCTTGAGCTCTTCACGTCTTGGGGAACCTTGTGCCGTTAAAAAAAATCCACCAACCGAAACGTGACAATAACCGAAACAATAACCGAAACGTGAGAGGTCATGCCCCCCCCCCCCTTGTTCCCATGCCGATGCGTCAAACAATGAAAAACTTGATAAAATTACATTATTAGCTACATTGTATCAATAGCATCGTTAACTCGGCTTTTAACACACATCCACGTTGCACCCCAAAACTCAAGTTATATAATTTCAGAGAAGTGTCCTACCAAACAGATATTTCCCAATATTTTCAAACCTGGAGTTTGTGAGCTGCTTAAATGCCAACATTCACTCAACTGTTTGCTTTGCTCAAAGACATGCCCTTTCAAGGCACTGCTAATCTAGGCATGTTGGCAAACCTCAGCTTGGCTAGAACTAGTCCCTTTCGCCGTGAAAAATAAAATATATCCAGATCTGACAAACATTTAAGTTTAAGAGCCCTCTGATCTTGCCAGCATCGCCAACAATTTGCCTACAAAACCAGCAAACATTAACATTATCGGTACAAACAGCGCACATTGTGGTTGTCGCACCAGGTGAGAGGCAATTTTCTGATGTCAGTCTGGAAAATCATCGTTCGATTCCTATCACAGGAACAGCAAGTTCGACAGCATCACACCCTCACCAATGCTTTCCCCGCGAGGCGATCAGGAGGAGCAGGTATAGTGGAGAGGGGGAGAGGGGGCGGGGCATACGTGACCGGAGGCTACTGAGGTCCCCCGAGCGGCGAACATGAGGAGCAGGTATAGTGGAGAGGGGGAGAGGGGGTGGGGAATAAGTGACCGGAGGCTACTGAGGTCCCCCGGGCGGCGAACATGAGGAGCAGGTATAGTGGAGAGTGGCAGTGAGGGAGAGGGAGAGGGGGGGGCGGATCATACGTGACCGGAGGCTACTGAGGTCCCCGGGCGGTGATCAGGAGGAGCAAGTATAGTGGGGAGTGGCAGTGAGGGGGAGGGAGAGGGGGGGGCGGATCATACGTGACAGGAGGCTACTGAGGTCCCCCGGGCGGCGAACATGAGGAGCAGGTATAGTGGAGAGTGGCAGTGAGGGAGGGGGAGAGGGGGGGGGGGCGGATCATACGTCACAGGAGGCTACTGCGGTCCCCCGGGCGGCGAACATGAGGAGCAGGTATAGTGGAGAGTGGCAGTGAGGGAAAGGGAGAGGGGGGAGGCGGATCATACGTCACAGGAGGCTACTGCGGTCCCCCGGGCGGTCGCCGCGGGGCCGAGAAGAGAGAGTGAGGCAGCAGTGATATTGTCCTGGCCGACTCCCGTGGACGGCAGTTGACAGTGGGTACCGACACGGGCAGGACATCGAGATTCGTCATGCGTCTGGCGGCGGCTCTCGCCTTGGTCACCGGTGAGTACAGACTGATAGTGGATATAGGTAACGGTTCAATGCCGACAACGGTGCACGTTTGGTTTGTTTGACTATCTTGTGACGGTCCGTTGATATGCAGGCATGTTGTGTCCCAGGTGAGTGTGACATCTTGTGACATGTTGCAGTCAGTTTGATTGGATATAAAATGGTTGAGATCTTATGCCGTATGGGACATTTCAATTGCAATCGGATCGTGGATGTTTTTATTTTATTGTGTATTTAGTTTATTTTAGCCTTCTAATTTTGAAGTGCATTACTGGCCTAACACAGACCTCTAAATCCTATTGCTATTGTTCTGTCATGTACATTAGATAGCCTCTTCCGGTTAAAATTACTAGATGATTCCATGGGATGCTATTCGCTAAATGACGGCAGGCAACCGGTCATGGATATGAATAAATGTAAGGCCGGCCACTTAAACGAGACTCCTAACAGCAAAACATGTGTTTGCATCTTACCTGTGTTTCCATTCATACAACCAGAGTTCGCCATGGGCTGGGCTGGCTCTATGGGCCATTGGCTGGGCCTGGGTTGGGCCGGGGCCGGGCCTCAACTTTAAGGAAATCACTGGGTTCTGGATGGGCCTGGGCCTGACAATTTGGAAGTAATGCGCGCGTCGCACAAGCTCAGGTCAGAGCTCAAAAATATTTTAACCGGCAGTTCACCTACACAGCAACACACTGTTGCTGTGGCTGTGGCTTTTTGTTGTTTTTGGTTAGCATAGTTTGTTCATTGTTCCACATTTATAGTATACAAGTAAATATGCTAGGATAATTATTGCAAATTTGGTGAAAATAATGATATGCTTAATCAGAACGGGCCTGACCGGCCCTGGGCCTCAATAGTATGAATTTGACCGGGCCTGGTCCGGACCTGAGCTTGGTGTTCATGGGTCTGGGCCGGGCCGGGCTGGGGGTTGGTGGGCCCGTGACGAACACTGCATACAACTCTCCTTATTTTTCCCCCTCTGGATATTGATGTAATTCTTGAAAAATACTTGTCTACAACGTAAGTGATTGAATTGCCACCTTCAAAGTTCTAGAAGAACACAATTGTATAGACATAAAGGCCCAGCCAAATTGCTCTCCGGTTTCCCTTGCGTTATGCATCCCAAGGAACTCAGATGATTTGGCAATTCCAAGGTATCTGTTATACTAATAAATTTGGAACTGCATGCAGCAAATGCGTCGCAAAATTAATTCATGTTTATGTTATATTAACACATGAAACGTTTCAATATAACATTCTCAGTCAAACCTAAATTTTTTAGTTAGTTGTATGGAGGACTGAACAGGACAAATCCGTTCATAAAGTTCTTGCTCTTGAATAGCGCTCGTATCCGAACTTGCGAGCAACCTCTTTGGTGAAACTACCTGCATTGTGTTTATTCGGAGACCAATGTCATGTCTGATTTGTCCAATCTATCACTTTGCTATTTCCGGTGGATCTTAAGCTGATTTACGAAAGATCTAATAAAACATCAAGTGATGTTATTTCTGACACACAATTTTCCCCTTTCTCTCACTTCTATAATAGCGAACAGTAACAATCATCTCGCATCGCTGCTTTGTCCTTGTGTATCATTAAATTAGGTGTGAATCATGACCATCGCGAGGCGAGTTCGGTTCCACCCAGCTGGATCAGCCCGGGATACCTAGAGCACGCGTGAGCGGGCAGCGGCAGACTCCACTCCCGCCGGTGGTATTATGTAACCACGTGACCCGCACGGCCAGCTGTCTGCCCACACGCGCACCACACGTCTGTCTGTCTGTCTGTCTGTCTGTCTGTCTGTCTGTCTGTCTGTCTGTCTGTCTGTCTGTCTGTCTGTCTGTCTGTCTGTCTGTCTGACTGTCTGCCTGTCTGTCTGTCTGCCTGTCTGTCTGTCTGTCTGTCTGTCTGTCTGTTTGTCTGTCTGTCTGTCTGTATGTCTGTCTGTCTGTCTGTCTGTCTGTCTGTCTGTCTGTCTGTCTGTCTGTCTGTCTGTCTGTCTGTCTGTCTGTCTGTCTGTCTGTCTGTATGTCTGTCTGTCTGTATGTCTGTCTGTCTGTCTGTTTGTCATTGTATCCATACGTCTGTCTATGATGCTGACCGCTGGTCATTTCCCCACGGCACATGATGGGCGTGAAGTGAAGATGTCACTTAATATGGGCTTAATTATACGTTAGACGTTAGACGTTAGACGTTAGACGTTAGACGTTAGACGTTAGACGTTAGACGTTAGACGTTAGACGTTAGACGTTAGACGTTAGACGTTAGACGTTAGATGTTAGACGTTAGACGTCTGGCGTTAGTCGTTAGACGTTAGACGTTAGACGTTAGACGTTAGACGTTAGACGTTAGACGTTAGACGTTAGACGTTAGACGTTAGACGTTAGACGTTAGACGTTAGACGTTAGACGTTAGACGTTAGACGTTAGACGTTAGACGTCTGACGTTAGTCGTTAGAGGTTAGATGTTAGACGTTAGACGTTAGACGTTAGACGTTAGACGTTAGACGTTAGACGTTAGACGTTAGACGTTAGACGTTAGACGTTAGGCACGAAGCGTCGTTAAGCCGAACACGCGTTGTGGCCCTTCCCGATTAAATTGTCGGATGTCCCAACTGTCTGTCATATTATTTTATACATAAGGCCAAGCACAGTTGTTTATGTTGTGGTGTTGAAGTATGGCATTTAACGCGTATGCAGTTGATGTCCCTTGTTTAGGATTGATGAGGTAATTTCTTCGTAATGACGAATTGTCGACGATTGGCTGTCGACGATTTGTGGAAACGTGTGTGTATACCATGATTGTCTGGTGCTGGTGTAACCGGCACCATTTTTCACATTTCGAGTGACCCGTTATCACTGGGCCTGAGGAAACCATTGTTTCAAAAGCTCGCTGTTACTCCTTTTAGTCACTGCAGTTAATGGAAAATTGCTGGTTCATAGGCTAGCTGTTGTCGACAAACAATTGGAGGTCCTATATAACTACAATTAAACTAGATATTTGCGAGCTCCTCGCACACTGAGTAGTGGGGGCCTCTTGCCTCCATGGTCCATTGTCCTGTGGTTGGTATCTTTTCCTTCAACTTTTGAAGATATCAGTTCCGATTGAACACCAGCCTTGTTTGTCTTAACCCTCGCCCTACGGGATCTTTTTTCACCTTCGCCCTAGGGGGGGGGGCCTGACAGACCCCCTGTTAACTTCCGAACCAAGCAACTTAGAGCAATGCTGTAAGAACCAGCATGGTCATGAGAAGAATCCAACAGTATGCGAATTTTAGGTTTCAGGTCAATGGGTGACCTTCCAGGTCAAGTGAATGACCTCGGCTCGACCACGTCCAGGACAGCGATCGGATCAAAATTAGAAATTAATTAATGTAAATAAAAAGGAATGTTCCTAAACCAGTTTTGTCTCAGAAATACAGAAAAGGTGTTTTTGTTCGTAATTTGTCAAAAAAGTCAAAGAAGCTATTTTAATAAAATGACGTCTTGAGTTTCTTACACTTAGAGAGCCATCACTCCATCAAAAATAGAGATATTGCTTTAAAATTGGTTTGGATATCGTCCATATACATATTTCTCACATATATTCCGGTTTTCTAACATCTCTGAATTTTAATTTTGTGATGATTTTAAAAACAAAATCGTTTTTTTTTTTATTTTAGGAGTCAAAAACAAAAATTGCTGAAAATCTGAGATTGCCATTTTGAAGAAAATTCCATTTTTTTATTTTTGGTAAATTGTGTTTGCAATTTGCTTTAAAACTCTGTTTCTACGATTTTTCAAATATTTATCGTTTTTCCATCAACATGACGTCATCAAAACATGATTTTTCCCCAAATTTTTGACAAACTTCAATTAAATTTGTACAGCATACGTAAAATTGTTGTAAACTCAGATACTAAAAATTTCAGCACGATGCGCTCAGGGGCGGAACTTTATATCTCTTTGGGAGGGCTCGAGCCCCTCCAATGCTGAGATGAGCCCCCCATCCCCCCCCCCCCCAATGGTGCTCCGGCCCCCCCCCCCCCCCCCCCCCAATGTTTTCCAAAATTTGTGCCCCTCTAAAATTTTAAAGGACTACCCGTATAGATTGTTCTGTTTTTAATTTTGCGTAATTCATCATATCAAGATGTGATTCCATCTGAGGAGTATTCCATCTTAGAAGTATACGAGCATTGCGATTCCATCTGCGACTGCTTTTCGATTATGATATAATGGGTAAGTTGGTAGCATGGATTCTCTTCTGCTAACAAGTCCGTAGATACAAGGTTCAAGCGTTCAGATTAGCGAATAGTGGAGGCATTGAGCATGACGAATTAGCGATCGGAGTGCTCTATTTAAATGGTGTTCAATGGAATTTGTTATAAATATATTGGTTACCTGAAATAAGGCTGATATTTTATGCAGCCTTTTTGGCTCTCTGTTATCGCAATATCCTAAATATCCAACATCCATGCTAAAATAATAGTTTGATCCGGAGGAACATCGAGGGGATCGTGCCATCAAAGGGCCAAGGGCATCGGGTATGGGGGTCATCGTGGCCAGGGGGGCTAGGGGTCCATGGCTCTTACAGGAGGTTAACCGAGGTCGGCCTGAGTGGGTCCTTGGTTGACCAAACGAACCCTCGGTCAGCATGAGCGAGCGTCGTTGGGCCTGGAGGGGAGCTCGGTCGATCTGAGGGGGCACTCCGTCGACTTGAGGGATTCCTTCGTCCACCCGAGGGGGTCCCAGTCGGCCTAAGGAGCCATTGTTTGAACTGTTGTTTGTTTGAATTGTTTGGAATCTCGGCCGGCTTGAGGGAACCTCGGCCGGCTTGAGGGGCCCTTGGTTGGCCTGAGGTGTGTCCAGTCGGACTGACGAGCTCTGCTTCGGCCTGCGGGGGGTGGAGGGGGGGGGACTCTGTCGGCCTGGGTGGGAGCTCGGTTGGCCTGAAGGGCCCTCGATCGGCTTGAGGGAACCTCAGCCGGCTTGAGGGGGCCCTTGGTCGGTCTGAGGAGCTTTTATTCGGTCTAAGGGGCTCTTTGTCGGCCTGAAGGACCCTTTGTCGGCTTGAGGGTACCTCAGACGGCCTGAGTGGCCCTCGGTATACCTGAGGGGACCTCGGTTGGCGTGATGGGCCCTGAGTGGGCGTAAGGGGCCCTCGGTTGGCCTGAGTGGCTCTCGCTTAGCCGAAGTGGCCCTCGGTATGCCTGAGTGGGCCCTCGGCATGCCTGAGGGGACCTCGGTCGGCGTGAGGGGCCCTCTGTCAGCTTGAGGGGGCCTTCAGTTGGTCTGAGGAATCCTCGGTCGGCCTGAGTGGCTCTCGTTCGGTCTGAAGGGACCTCAGCCAGCTTGAAGTTTGTTTTCAGTATGAGGGTTCCTTGGTCGGCCTGAGGGTTCTCAGGCGGCCTGAATGTGCCATTGGTCTGCCTGAGGGAGTCCTCTGGTGGCCTGAGGCGGCTCTCGGTCGGCTTGAAGGGCCCTCGGTCGTCTTAGTCGACTTGCAAGAAAAACTTTTTCCGCCTGAGGTGCCTTCGGTCAGTTTCAGGAGGTGCTTTTACGGCCTGAGGGGCCTTCGGTCAGCTTGGGGAGGCCTTCGGTTGGCCTGAGGGGCCCTTAATCGGCCTGATTGACCCTCGGTCGACCTAAAGGGGTCCCTAGTGTGTATGTGGGACTCTTCTGTCGGCCTTAGGGGACTCTCGGTCGACTTGAGGGTCCCTTGGTCGGCTTGAGTGGGCCCTTGGTCGGCCTGAATGAGAACTCAGTCGGTCTGAGGGGGCCATCGGTCGGCTCGAGTGGCTCTTGCCAGGCCTGAGCGGGCCCCTGACTGGTCTTAGAGGGCCATTGTCTAGGCCGGAAAGAACCCAGCGGTCTGAGAGGGGCATCAGTTGGTTTTATACAGTATTTTCCAGGCCTTAGAACCTTAGGCTCCTTGTCGTTCTGAAATGACCTTTGTCATGCCTGATAGGGCCCTTTGCCTGTCTGCAAGGTATGTTTACCAGTTTGAAAGGACCCTTAATCGTCAAAGGGGGGGGGGGGGCGCTTTTCCGGTCTAAGAGAGCCCTAAATCCCTAAGAGAGGACCCTCCGCTTCTTTGAGAGGATCATCGGTCGACCAGAGATGACCACCGTCTGTTCTGAGAGGGCCTTACGCTTGTCTAAGAGGGCCATTGTCAGACCTAAGAGGGCCCTGTGCAAGTCTGAGAAAGCTCTCGGGCATTTTGGAGAGCCCTTAAACGGGCTGAGAGAGCCATGTCGGTCGGAAGCAGTCTTGCAGACTCGGAGTCGTAATCTGAGTCTATTGAAGTCGATATTTTTTTTCCGGAGTCGGAGTAAGTTAAATTTTGCCGACTCCGTCTGGCATGTGACAATTATGTATGAGGAACGTGTTTTTCAGATGCATTTTTAAAGGGATATTGCCACCTCCGGAGGATTTCTAAAAAGCAACTTAAATGAATGGTGTTGTTCAACAATCATGTATGCTCAAGCTCAAACTTGCTCATGCAGCACATAAAGCAGTGTATCGGCAAAGCATTTTGTATTTATTTCTGACTCCAAAACGTTAGTTCCAGCTGTGCTCAGTACTAGATTCATGATGGCCGCTCTCATCCAGTTTGGCTGTGGTATTGGCGCCCCCCCCCCCCAAGCCCGTACGAATTCGCCGAGACTTGACGTTGAAAAGTATATCTGTGTTATAAGGTATAGGTCACATAACTCCTACGGTCCCAAAGTCGACCCACAGCAATTCTTGCTGTTTTATTATGAAAGAGGCTAAGGTTGTTGAGAATATAATTAACCGCATACACTTTTTAATTTTAAAGTGCACTGACGGAATGGTGATGTTGTGTTTGCAACATTCAAAAGAAAATAACAGTCTGCAAAGAAGTCATTCTAAATAGAGATGTGGCGACTCCAACTTTACGAATGCTTGGCAAGCATGACTGGTGCAAAAAAAAAAAAAAAAATGGGGGAGTTTCGGGAACCAAATTTTGCAGGTGAAATCGGACACGCTTAATCGGCCGATACACACCAATAACTCCATATTGGCCTGCGAGGTGGCAATGACCCTTTAATTGGCCACCGATGGCGATAATTTAACATTTAACGGCTTCAAAATTGTGTTGGTCCTTCAAAAAATGTTATGACCAGTCAGTGTTTACCTATCAACTTCAGTGAAGTAATTTTTCAATTTTATGGTCTGAAACAAGGAAATTGGAGAATATTTTTTTTTCCCCTGTATAAAACGGACAAAATAGTTCCACAATTGTAATAATTGTAATAGTTGTATAATACGTATATTATATAATAATTATACACTACATATGCATATATATAGTATTGGACGTTTAGTTTCAACTTGAGCATTCGGCCGTTGCCCCCCCCCCCCCCAACCGATTTCATAAAGTTCCAACACTGGATGCGCTACATGTGTCAAAAGTTATTCAAGAAAAACCGCAGGAGGGGGCCTGCCAGGCCCCCCCCCCCCCCCCCACCCCCACCCGTAGGGCGAGGGTTAAACGTTTTCATTAGGTTATTTAAGGTTTGTTTTTGAAGGTTTCTCCCATGCTATCAATAAACAACCAAAGCAAAAAAATATGCAAACGCTAGATGATAACTTGGAACGTCACTGGAGGCAATAGCTGATCTTTATTGGTTATGCAATATGCATGCTTTGTTGAAGGGAATTGTTCGATACACTTTTCCTTATTACGGTATGTGCTCCTGCTGCAAAGGAAACGTATAAATCGCATCACGATGCAAACCACACGCAGCACAGGTATGTCATTCAGTAATAAAACATCGCACACGAACTAGTCAAATTAACTTGAATTGACCGGTGAGCGCCAGCCCAGGGGCACCGTATCACAGCTGTTCCCATCGAACCTAGCGATGCATGCGGGACCGCGGGAGATTCATCTGTCTTGCCACAAAGAGGCATGTCATTTAGCTGTTTCGTCAATGCTTATTGCCGTATTAGGCATGGTTTAACAATTGCGATCTGCTTGTTCTATCGTATGTAAGTACATACAGCTTCTTGTTATACGTTGAGCATAAGGCATTGAGGCAATGACCCAGGCAAATATGAAAAGAGTGAACAGACGGATTTCATGCATAAAGTATTAATCTTCCTTGCGTTTCTAAATTAGGATACATTAATTAGAATTAAAGATATGGATCAGCATTGTGTACCTAGGTATATCAAAGCGAAAAGTTACAACTGTAATATTTTGAGTGGCAGGTATCGTAATTCATTTGTTCCCGCTGTTGACTAGTTCCGGTGGTTGATGAAAAACGATCGATGGTAAACATAAAGCAAGGAACTCATCCAGCTTCATTTTCGGAAAGTTTCGGCTTCATTCCATACCTTCAGACTGTCATTAGTTTAGTGGCCGGATCGAACCTGACGTCTGTCAATACCTATACACCGCTCTAATCAAACTAATCACGTCTAATCCCGGTAATGTACCAATGGTCGTCTTAATCACGTCTTATCCCGGTAATATACCAATAGTCGTCTTAATCACGTCTTATCCCAGTAATCTACCAATGGTCGTCTTAATCACGTCTTATCCCGGTAATGTGCCAATAGTCGCCTTAATCACGTCTTACCCCGGTAATATACCAATGCTCGTCTTAATCACGTCTTATCCCGGTAATGTACCAATGGTCGTCTCAATCACGTCTTATCCCGGTAATTTACCAATGGTCGTCTTAATCACCTCTTATCCCGGTAATTTACCAATGGTCGTCTTAATCACGTCTTATCCCGGTAATGTACCAATGGTCGTCTGCGGTCAGCCAGCCAGCCGTCTGTGGTCAGGAATCCGTGATCGGTAGTTAGGAATCACCGCTCTGTAGCCACGGTCGCCGGTCGGGCCTGACCGCAGCCCTCGTGTTGCACCATCCCCTGTCACTCGTCTGTCTGTCTGTCTGTCTGCGTGTGAACCACATCGGCCAGACAGCGGAGGCGAAACGATGGGGTAACATGGCCGCCCCGCGTCTAAATGGCGCGTACAGGTCAGGGGGGAGGATTCCTTTGTGTTGTCGGCTGGCCGTCGTCCGCAGTGGCAGCGGCTGGAGATCGATACGTCATGGATAATGGGTCGTGATCAATCTAGGTCGGGCCAGGGTAGTTTGTGATGCTCGGTAGATCAATGCAGCGAAGAGAGGTAAATTGGTTCTGATCAGTCATGTGTTAAAATTGGATTACGCAATAGTGTTTGTTTTTTACGCAGACATATACGAGAAGCATAAAACTGCTGCCAGCTAAGCATAGCAGTTGATTTTTGTTTTCAAATAAAAAATACAACATTGCTCAGATCGAAAAATACTTATTTCCGCATGTCAGGTGCTATGTGAAAAATATCGTGGATGATTTGGACTCTGTACAAGTCAATAACGAAACCATAATGTCGACAACTTTGACTATTGCGAAGTGTGAAATGGTGTTTGAGCTAATCTTTCCCTATCGCCTGCTTACCAAATAGATTGCTCTTTCCATCCATCGGAAGTTATTTATCAGCGAATCCCCACACGAGTGGTTATTTGTCGCTTCTTCCGCGTCAGGCTTGGCCGCCGCCCCGTCCTGGGGCCCGCGGCGGTAGCCAGCCGGAGCTATTTGGAGCAAATCAACGTCAGCTGGCGTCATCGACAGGACGCCGTCAATTTCTGCCGGGGGCGTGACGATCATCGCTGACATAACGCGGCGCGCTGAGAAGCGAAAGTGGCGCGGTGTGCGTGACCGCGTCCGGTGAAGGATGACGGGTGGACAGATGGTCCCAGAGCCATGGTCCTGCAGTAGAGATTGATGATGGGTGACAGCAGGAGGGAAACTGACCGCCGCCGGCAGGTGGAGAGTGGGAGAAGGGGGAGAGAGGGAGAGAGAGGGAGAGAGGGGGCAGAGAGGAGAGAGAGGGGGAGCAGAGCGTTGACTGGCGGGCCGGTGTAGTGATCTGTGTAGTGCGGCTTCTCACACACAGGATGATCTCCGCTTCTACTCCGACTCTGCCAGGAGGCTCCGATGGTTGAAGTAGGAGGTAAGCGGGGAGGTACCGCCGCTAGCTATGAGGCGATAATAGGTCTACGTCAGCTAGAGGCTGGAGGGTTTTGACCACTGATAACAGCAGAACAGAGTGGTGCTGCGTTGACACTACCTCTCTCCTCCCTCTCTCTCGGCAGGACTGCAGATGGCTGCAGCTGTAAAGCCTGCCGGCTACCCTCTCGGCCGGCCGGGTGGACCTCTCCACCCCCACCACCGACCCCCACTCCCACCCGGTCCACCCTACCCTCGCTACCCGCCTCCGGGCCCGCGCGGCGGCTTCAGCTCTCGTCCGTACGGTCCTGCTGCTCTGATTCGCCCGTACGGCCACCCCTATCCGCCACCACCGCCGCCGCACGCCTCGCCGCGCCCGGCTGCTGCGACCACTACTGCAGCGTCATCTGCGGAGACCGAGCCAGAGGTGGTAGCGCCACCTCTGACGACCGCAGCACCATCGACGACCACGGCGCCGCAGACCGCCGCGGCAGAGGGAGAGACGGAAAGCTCAGCGTATTTCCAGACAGCTGCCCATGTGGTGGAGACGACGGCTGGGGATGCTGAGCCGGGGGAGGCGGTGGCTGAGGCGCCTCCCACGACCGAGTCTGAGTCTGAGCAGGAGACGGCGGCGGAGTCCTCCCGTCCTTCCCGACCGATCCACCCGCGGGTTCCTCACCCAGCTGCGCGACCCCCGTACCACCCCCGTCCCTACCCTTCCCACCCTTCCCACCCTTCCCACCCTTCCCACCCTTCCCACCCTTCCCACCCTTCCCACCCTTCCCACCCTCACCACCGTCCCCACCCCCACCAGTCTCCGTTCGTGGGTCGTTACCGCGGCCCTGCACCGAACTTCCACCACCGCCCGGGCCCGTACCCGCCCCGTGGCCACTCCAAGCCCAAAACCTACTACGCCTCGGGAAAGCGGGTGACACCTCCGACCACGACATACACTCCGGCCGCTCCGGTGACCTCTGCCGACCCGGAGCCGGAGCTGCCGGTCACCGAGGCTGCGCTGGTCCCGTCACAAACGCCTGAGGTAGTCTCCAGCCAGCCAGCCACCTCGTCTGCGCCCGCTTACACCACTGAAGCCGCTTCATCCCTGTCACAGTCCACCGCTGCCGCCTACACACCGCCTCCGGTGTCCAACGCACCTCCCACGGCTACTGCACAAGTGGACAGCGAACCTACAACGCCAGCGTACAGCGAGCCCACCCCACCGGCAAGCGAGCCGCCGAGTGTCGCAGCGCGGACCGTCCCCAGCTACCCAGAGGCGCCCGTCGTCCCCAGCCAGCCGCCGAGCTCCAGACCAATCCACCAGCAGAGCTACGGGTCATCCAGTGATGAGGGAGTCAGCAGTATACCAGGTCAGTATTGCTGCTGTCACTCTGACTACGGGTCATCCAGTGATGCGGGAGACAGCAATATACCAGGTCAGTATTGTTGCTGTCACTCTGACTACGGGCCATCCAGTGATGCGGGAGACAGCAGTATACCAGGTCAGTATTGCTGCTGTCACTCTGACTACGGGTCATCCAGTGATGCGGGAGACAGCAGTATACCAGGTCAGTATTGCTGCTGTCACTCTGACTACGGGTCATCCAGTGATGCGGGAGACAGCAGCATTCCAGGTCAGTATTGCTGCTGTCACTCTGACTACGGGTCATCCAGTGATGCGGGAGACAGCAGTATACCAGGTCAGTATTGCTGCTGTCACTCTGACTACGGGTCATCCAGTGATGCGGGAGACAGCAGTATACCAGGTCAGTATTGCTGCTGTCACTCTGACTACGGGTCATCCAGTGATGCGGGAGACAGCAGTATACCAGGTCAGTATTGCTGCTGTCACTCTGACTACGGGTCATCCAGTGATGCGGGAGACAGCAGCATACCAGGTCAGTATTGCTGCTGTCACTCTGACTACGGGTCATCCAGTGATGCGGGAGACAGCAGTATACCAGGTCAGTATTGCTGCTGTCACTCTGACTACGGGTCATCCAGTGATGCGGGAGACAGCAGCATACCAGGTCAGTATTGCTGCTGTCACTCTGACTACGGGTCATCCAGTGATGCGGGAGACAGCAGCATACCAGGTCAGTATTGCTGCTGTCACTCTGACTACGGGTCACCCAGTGACGCGGGAGACAGCAGTATATTAGGTCAGTATTGCTGCTGTCACTCTGACTACGGGTCATCCAGTGATGCGGGAGACAGCAGTATACCAGGTCAGTATTGCTGCTGTCACTCTGACTACGGGTTATCCAGTGATGCGGGAGACAGCAGTATACCAGGTCAGTATTGCTGCTGTCACTCTGACTACGGGTCATCCAGTGATGCGGGAGACAGCAGTATACCAGGTCAGTATTGCTGCTGTCACTCTTGACTACGGGTCATCCAGTGATGCGATAGACAGCAGTATACCAGGTCAGTATTGCTGCTGTCACTCTCTGACTACGGGTCATCCAGTGATGCGAGAGACAGCAGTATACCAGGTCAGTATTGCTGCTGTCACTCTGACTACGGGTCACCCAGTGATGCGGGAGACAGCAGTATACCAGGTCAGTATTGCTGCTGTCACTCTGACTACGGGTCATCCAGTGATGCGGGAGACAGCAGTATACCAGGTCAGTATTGCTGCTGTCACTCTGACTACGGGTCATCCAGTGATGCGGGAGACAGCAGTATACCAGGTCAGTATTGCTGCTGTCACTCTGACTACGGGTCTCCCAGTGATGCGGGAGACAGCAGTATACCAGGTCAGTATTGCTGCTGTCACTCTGACTACGGGTCATCCAGTGATGCGGGAGACAGCAGTATACCAGGTCAGTATTGCTGCTGTCACTCTGACTACGGGTCATCCAGTGATGCGGGAGACAGCAGTATACCAGGTCAGTATTGCTGCTGTCACTCTGACTATGGGTCATCCAGTGATGCGGGAGACAGCAGTATACCAGGTCAGTATTGCTGCTGTCGCTCTGACTACGGGTCATCCAGTGATGCGGGAGACAGCAGTATACCAGGTCAGTATTGCTGCTGTCACTCTGACTATGGGTCATCCAGTGATGCGGGAGACAGCAGTATACCAGGCCAGTATTGCTGCTGTCACTCTGACTACGGGTCATCCAGTGATGCGGGAGACAGCAGTATACCAGGTCAGTATTGCTGCTGTCACTCTGGCTACGGGTCATCCAGTGATGCGGGAGACAGCAGTATACCAGATCAGTATTGCTGCTGTCACTCTGGCTACCACACTATCCTGATGACTTCGGTGTGTCAGGTTCTAAAGTAAGGTTCTACCTTCCATCGTATTCAGATACCTCAATTAGAGTTTTAAACATTCGAGCCACGCTGTGCTAAATTCTGCATGCTGGGGATGAAATGCCTCAAATATGTCATATGTTAGGCTCTTGCCGTAACCGATTTTCGAGTTCAATACTTTTCCGAGGACATCTTCAGAAATATGTAAGAAATCGAAGGTAATCTTCGGTGTTGTCTGAAACAGTTACTGGAAAGTTGGCAGCGAACCTGCTACATATACAAAAAAGGCCGACAACAAACAAATAACACCCAACAGTATTGAGGCCGATTTAACAGAAATATAAAATGTCAGAATGACACATAACAAATGTCGGTATGTTTTACACCAGGACGTGCCAACGTGGACTACCCGACTCTGTCGGAGGTACCCAAGACCAGCTTCACGTGCGACGACAAAATACCCGGCTACTACGCGGACCAGGAAGCCTCCTGCCAGGTAATACTGCAGCTCTGATGCTCGGAGCTGGTTGGATTATACTATTTCTAGTCTATAACTTATAACCTAGCCTTCAGACTGCAGCTGTTAGCGTGTAGCTGCTATGATGAATCTGAAGCTCTGAACCACTGTGAGACTACGAACACATGTGTATGACTGTAAGCATGCAATATGAGTGTGGGCCTGCCACTGTAATACTCTAGACTATTTGCGAGTGAGCCTGTGACTGCGATACCATGATGATGATGACTGTTGACTTTGGATGTCCTTTTCCGCAGGTGTGGCACTACTGCGGGCGCGGCGTCAGTCGCACGTCGTTCCTGTGTCCCGTGGGCACCGTCTTCTCCCAGCAGACCCGCGTCTGCGACTGGTGGTTCAACGTCAACTGCGCCGCCTCCGAGTCCCAGTACGGCATTAACGCCGACCTCTACCAGCCGGCTCCGGCCGTCTCGTACGGCCAGAGGCGCGGCGCCGGGCCGGCCGCCGCCTCCGAGCCCCTGTCGCCGCAGCCCTACTCCCAGGGGCCGCACCCGTACCACGCGCTGCCACAGGCTGACGGAGCACAATAGTACTACGCGCTGCCACCGGTCGACGGCGCACAATAATATCACGCGCTGCCACAGGCCGACGGAACACAATAATATCACGCGCTGTCACAGGCCGACGGAGCGCAATAGTACCACGCGCTGCCACAGGCCGACGGAACACAATAATATCACGCACTGCCACAGGCCGACGGAACACAATAATATCACGCGCTGTCACAGGCCGACGGAACACAATAATATCACGCGCTGCCACAGGCCGACGGAGCGCAATAGTACTCCGCGTTGCCACCGGTCGACGGAGCACAATAATATTACGCGCTGCCACAGGCCGACGGAACACAATAATATCACGCGCTGCCACAGGCCGACGGAACACAATAATATCACGCGCTGTTCCAGGCCGACGGAACACAATAATATCACGCGCTGCCACAGGCCGACGGAACACAATAATATCACGCGCTGCCACAGGCCGACAGAACACAATAATATCACGCGCTGTCACAGGCCGACGGAACACAATAATCTCACGCGCTGCCACAGGCCGACGGAACACAATAATATCACGCGCTGCCACAGGCCGACGGAACACAATAATACCACGCGCTGTCACAGGCCGACGGAACACAATAATATCACGCGCTGTCACAGGCCGACGGAACACAATAATATCACGCGCTGCCTCAGGCCGACGGAACACAATAATATCACGCGCTGCCACAGGCCGACGGAACACAATAATATCACGCGCTGCCACAGGCCGACGGAACACAATAATATCACGCGCTGTCACAGGCCGACGGAACACAATAATATCACGCGCTGTCACAGGCCGACGGAGCGCAATAGTACCACGCGCTGCCACAGGCCGACGGAGCGCAGTGATGGACCAGTACTACACGTCTGGTGTACCAGTCTGCTGACAGGTTGGATGATACCTCATCAGGTCATCAAGAAACCGCTCCTCGCTCTCAGGGAGTCGCCATGTGGACAATCAGGCAGAAAGACGCACAAATATCGTATTTACATGTAGATCCTGAGCCTGGGTTGAAGTGTCCGCACCATCCGAAATCAGTTTGGAACGGGTCCACTGAGAGTTTATAGGTAGAGCGTTTACAAATACCTAGTCGTCGTTGCGTGGCTGGATTTGACTCGGTATGTGAGATTTTAGTGTGCCGTTGTGTGGCTGGATTTGACTCGGTATGTGAGATTTTAGTGCGTCGTTGCGTGGCTGGATTTGACTCGGTATGTGAGATTTTAGTGCGTCGTTGCGTGGCTGGATTTGACTCGGTATGTGAGATTTTAGTGCGTCGTTGCGTGGTTGGATTTGACTCGGTATGTGAGATTTTAGTGCGTCGTTGCGTGGCTGGATTTGACTCGGTATGTGAGATTTTAGTGCGTCGTTGCGTGGCTGGATTTGACTCGGTATGTGAGATTTTAGTGCGTCGTTGCGTGGTTGGATTTGACTCGGTATGTGAGGTTTTAGTGCGTCGTTGCGTGGCTGGATTTGACTCGGTATGTGAGATTTTAGTGCGTCGTTGCGTGGCTGGATTTGACTCGGTATGTGAGATTTTAGTGCGCCGTTGCGTGGCTGGATTTGACTCGGTGTGTGAGATTTTAGTGCGCCGTTGCGTGGCTGGATTTGACTCGGTATGTGAGATTTTAGTGCGCCGTTGCGTGGCTGGATTTGACTCGGTATGGGAGATTTTAGTGCGTCGTTGCGTGGCTGGATTTGACTCGGTATGTGAGATTTTAGTGCGTCGTTGCGTGGCTGGATTTGACTCGGTATGTGAGATTTTAGTGCGTCGTTGCGTGGCTGGATTTGACTCGGTATGTGAGATTTTAGTGCGTCGTTGCGTGGCTGGATTTGACTCGGTATGTGAGATTTTAGTGCGTCGTTGCGTGGCTGGATTTGACTCGGTATGTGAGATTTTAGTGCGTCGTTGCGTGGCTGGATTTGACTCGGTATGTGAGATTTTAGTGCGCCGTTGTGTGGCTGGATTTGACTCGGTATGTGAGATTTTAGTGGGTAGATCACCGCACCTTTGTTAGTCATTGATGAGGTTCGTTTTAGAGGGCTTTCGATATTCACACGACATTGGTTACGACACAGAGTACATCTACTGAAGGTTGCTTAGGAATTTAAACACGATGGGTCTTTTTGTGTAAAAAGAAATAACGATGATAGTCATATTTCTGTTTAAATCATGTGCTTAGGAATAATTACTGCTTTTTCGGTTGAAAACAAAATTCACCGAATAAGTCTTGTTACCATTTTTTTAACAAAATCCATTTGAATTTTGCATTCCCATATACATTTATCCTCAACATCTCACATTGTAAACCAATTTCTTCGATCAGACTAATCCGACTTAAGTCGTAACTAATTTCACAAAGCAAAAAAGTATTTCAAAATACTTCACGATCAAAGTACTTGACCAATCATCATGTATAAAACATTTGTCGTCAACGTTCATGCACGTGGATGTCATAGTTGTATAATTTATGTTTAATGTATTTAAATATGTGATTATGAGAAATGTATTTTTATTTCCTTATATTCATAAGCATGATTCGTAATACCGACAGATGGATTATTAATACCAATACTGTCGATGTGTGCTACTGTAATGTATGGTGCATGCAAGGAGGTTCAAATATACGAAGCATTTCATTGTTGTTGTTTAACATTACATTCCTTGTTTTGCTTACTTCAACTAAATATGAACCATAACATGCTATTTTGCCAATGGTTTATCACAACAGCAGTTTATAAACTCTGAAACGCAGTTACGCATTTGATTCATGTGAAGGCGTTAGACAAACAATTTTGCATGCAGCGGTCTGGAATGCCGTTGTATAATTAAGTGTCCGTCACTTGAAGAGTGCGTTCAAGATGCATGCAGTTCGTGCATTGGTTGATGGCGGATCATACCTACGGGTACACAGCCCCTTGTTATGGTGTCTTAGTGCACAACCGCTCAGAATTTACACGTATATTCAATAACAGTAACATGCCGTTGCGTTTCTTACTAATAAAACGACCGAGTGGGGAAGGAATTTCTCCAATCTACAGCGCAATTGCTGTGATTCATAAAGCCCTGATGTGGTTCCATCACAGCGTGTATACACCGTAGATCAATCCATCAACAGCTGACACACTGTACACCAACAGCTGACACTCCCCCCCCCCCTGGATCTGCCACTGGCGTGTGTGAGCCAGCAGATGTGCACCACCGGAGATCAATCCATCAACAGCTGACACATTGTACACCGCCAGCTGACTCCGGCGGCCACCAAACCGTGCCAACTGATCCGACCTGTCAACAATGTCACGGTCTTGCCTCCGCCGACCTTGAACAAAGCAAACTCTGCGATCAATTCATCAATCCTTGTGGACTTCGCCTCCGAGCAGTCACCATATTACGAGAGTTCTACACAGGGAGGTTGGCGTGAGAAAGCCAGCATCGGCCGATCCCAGTCGGCGACACACATCCGGCTGGACCGTCCGCTCGCATTCCTGCCCACCTCAGCGCCGCTGTCCGCTGATACCGTGCCGATAACCGCGCTGCAGCAGAGTCCCTTCAGCTGGTGTCGGCAGGAGCCGGCTCATTTCCTGCTCAGCTTCACACTGGAGAGGATGTGGCGTCTGATCATGCTGGCGGCGGTTGGCGCGGGCGCGGCGCTCTCGGCGCAAGCGGCGCTTCCACCGCGCGGCGCCTTGTTCGTGCAGGGCCCTCTCCTGTCTTCGACGATTCTGAACGTCTCCTGTGCCTCAAACGAAACCTGCAGCACGTACAACACTCGGTCTGTGTGCGTGACCAACAACGAGACGCAGGGACTCATCATGCAGTGCGTCTGCGCGCTGTCCGTCTACCCGTACCCGGACCTGACGAACGACATCTGCCAGCAGTGGGCGGGCGGCGCCGGAGACCCCTGCATCAGCAGCCTGGACTGCTGGCGAGACACGACCCTCATCTGCAACGACACGGCAGGCGTCGAGACCGGCTCCTGCGCCTGCCCCGCCGCCAAGCCAAACTTCTACGGCGACTCGTGCTACCTGGACGTAGCCGACTACGAGACGGATCAGTGTACGAGCGACGCGCAGTGTCAGGCGGCGTTCGGAGAGCACGCCACCTGCGGCGCGGCGGTCAACGTGACCGGCCTGGTGTGTCGCTGCAGGGGCGGCGCCATGTTCGTGTCGGACGCCTGCTGGCTGCAGCACGGCCTCCACGAGCCGTGCACCGAGATCCACGAGTGCGGCACGCCCTTCTCGACCTGCGAGGAAGGCGAGTGTCGCTGCCAGGTCGGCTGGACGGAGCAGGCGGAGCCGCGCACGCAGCAGATGGTGTGCGTGGGCGGGGCGGCCGCTGCCGCTGCTGGTCCGCTGCTGGCTCTCCTGTCGCTGGTGACAGCTGTACGCCGGCTGTAGCTGCTAGTCTCTCCTGTCACTAGTAGCAGGTGCATGCCTGCTGTTACTGATCCTGTTTCCTGACACTGGGGCGGAGGATCGGCTAAGACGGAAGGCAGCTGCTCTCTTGTTAAGAGACACCGTCCATCTGTATGTTGGCATGATCGTTTTTGTGTTGCTAACTTCCTTATCTCGGGTCACTGAGAACATAGGCTAGGCTTGTGTATCGTGTTAGTTGTACGTTACTTATTCTGTAATGTTGAAACCATAATCGTAGGTATGTTGGTTCTAAAGGCAGATACACATCTCGTTTACCAAACAACTGGGCCGATGTATTAAACAAGAGCTTGCTATTAGTTTGTAGATATCGGATATTTTAAGCAACTCTTCAGACCTTTGTGGAAGCCGCTGGTGGGTAAGCACCATCTTGTTGGAAGCTACTAAGTGTTGGACACCTTATCAATGGCAACGTCTTTTATATATACACTGTTCAGAATAGTGTACCTACTCGTGAAAGAAATAGTTATATGGCTTTGATGTCAATATAAACAATATAAATATTAAGTTATGCATTCTTTTGAGGATACATAGCCTATTTTGTTGTAGCTTGTCTAGTAACACATTGTCAAAATATATTGATTAAAATACATTGTGCTTGTATGGACGGTTTCACTCCTTAAGTACCCATATATGACAGGCCTTATTGTGGTCCAACATGCATTATGTATATTGTGTCATCATCTGAGTAAACAGGCAGCGCTTAGTTTCATGTCAACATGTCGCATGTTGCAGAACTGGGTCACATACGACGGCAATGTTACAGCGCCTCCTGTAGTTGCAGTTCCCAGAGCATTGCGGGAGAGTTTACCCATCAGGTTATCTATATCTTTGGTGTCTTGCGGGAGAGTCTACCCATCAGGTCATATATATCTTTGGTGTCTTGCGGGAGAGTCTACCCATCAGATTATCTATATCTTTGGTGTCTTGCGGGCGAGTCTACCCATCAGTTTTTATATCGTTTGGTGTCTTGCGGGAGAGTCTACCCATCAGGTTATCTATATCTTTGGTGTCTTGCGGGAAAGTCTACCCATCAGATTATCTATATCTTTGGTGTCTTGCAGGAGAGTCTACCCATCAGATTATCTATATCTTTGGTGTCTTGCGGGAGATTCTACCCATCAGATTATCTATATCTTTGGTGTCTTGCGGGAGAGTCTACCCATCAGGTTATCTATATCTTTGGTGTCTTGCGGGAGAGTCTATCCATCAGGTTATCTATATATTTAGTGTCTTGCGGGAGAGTCTACCCATCAGGTTATCTATATCTTTGGTGTCTTGCGGGAGAGTCTATCCATCAGGTTATATATATATTTGGTGTCTTGCGGGAGAGTCTACCCATCAGGTTATCTATATCTTTGGTGTCTGGCGGGAGAGTCTACACATCAGGTTATCTATATCTTTGGTGTCTTGCGGGAGAGTCTACCCATCAGGTCATCTATATCTTTGGTGTCTTGCGGGAGAGTCTACCCATCATGTTATCCATATATTTGGTGTCTTGCGGGAGAGTCTACCCATCAGGTTATCTATATCTTCGGTGTCTTGCGGGAGATTCTTCCCATCAGGTTATCTATATCTTTGGTGTCTTGCGGGAGAGTCTACCCATCAGGTTATCTATATCTTTGGTGTCTTGCGGGAGAGTCTATCCATCAGGTTATCTATATATTTAGTGTCTTGCGGGAGAGTCTACCCATCAGGTTATCTATATCTTTGGTGTCTTGCGGGAGAGTCTATCCATCAGGGTATATATATATTTGGTGTCTTGCGGGAGAGTCTACCCATCAGGTTATCTATATCTTCGGTGTCTGGCGGGAGAGTCTACCCATCAGGTTATCTATATATTCGGTGTCTTGCGGAAGAGTCTACCCATCAGGTTATCTATATATTTGGTGTCTTGCGGGAGAGTTTACCCATCAGGTTATCTATATATTTGGTGTCTTGCGGGAGAGTTTACCCATCAGGTTATCTATATATTTGGTGTCTTGCGGGAGAGTCTACCCATCAGGTTATCTATATATTTGGTGTCTTGCGGGAGAGTCTACCCATCAGGTTATCTATATATTTGGTGTCTTGCGGGAGAGTCTACCCATCAGGTTATCTATATATTTGGTGTCTTGCGGGAGAGTCTACCCATCAGAGCGTCCGACCGCCCTGTATACCTACCGACCTACATTCAGCTACCTTCATCTGCTTATCATTTTTGTGAGAATAAAAATTTATCTTCGGGTATGAATTAGTCGCTGAACGATAGCAGCTGCATGGAACACTGTATGTGTAGAAGGTGCGCTCGGAAAAACCCGAACGTAAATACAGGTGACATATATCGTTTAAAAAACGGTCACAAGTTTCTCAGTGCGAGAGTAAGGAATACGAATTGGGCTACAGTGTACAATAATCGTTCAGGCAACCGACGGATACTTTTTGATTAAAACCATTAGGGTTGATGACCTTAACCTCGATGTATGCAAAGTTAAATTACCGATAGACTGTATTGATATTTCGGCCACAGGCCTTTGTCAAAATTACATATGAGTGAATACAATGTTTACATGAATGACAAACATTCATGTAAACATTGTATTCACTCATGTCATTCATGTAAACATTGTATTCACTCATATGTAATTTTGACAAAGGCCTGTGGCCGAAATATCAATACAGTCTATCGGTAATTTAACTTTTTATACATCGAGGTTAAGGTCATCAACCCTAATGGTTTTAATCATAAGAATAATGTTCCTCGCAGCAGCTCTAACCAATTTACGATACTTTATTTAGGTTGTTTCTGTTAAAACTTGTCTTGCACATCGCGCTTGGTGAATGATTACCTATGTGTGTATTTCATACGTGACGTGTTCATCATCAGACCTAATCAGAATACCTATATGAGTGAGCGGACCAGCTTTATTCCCGTCATTTTTATCCCAAGCACTATCTCTCGCGAATATGCATGCATTAAATCATAATCAGAACCCTTGCGGTGCAAAGCTACAAGAATGTCTACTTCAAACGGCAGGTTGGACATACCATGAAATCACATTCACAAAACATGATCAGACAGTACATAGACTTTGGCTATTGCAATCATTCTAAACGCTTTCCCAAGCTAATTTAGCCTCACATATTTCAAGTATCTGAATCACAACACCATATTCATTGCATTGTCTCTTATTCCACACCTCTGATATTATGAACAAATCAAACAGAATGAAGTCGCCATTACAAATCTCAGTAGCTCTAAACATGCATTGTATTACTGCTTGCCTATAGTAAACACTGTTTAAGTATCAATGTCGGAAAGTACGGCAGTGCACCATGCTTAAGCATGAACTTCCGCCGATCGGGAAGCAGGACGGCTCGGTCACCAACATAACCAGCATGGACATCCATCATCGACGATTGCGAGAGTTGATCATAACAGCGACGAACGAGACACCACGAAACGCACAACTCCAGCTCTAACCGATAGTTCTAACATCAAACTACAACACTCTCATTGATGTCATCTCGTGTCTCTATCTGGACAGGTCACAAAACGTCACAGGTCACGTGACGTCACATGACGTGACGTCATGGATTACTCCACGGATCATGATCACGTACTCATGGCTCACGGAAGCAGGCGATGGTCCGAGACCGCCGCCTCAGGCAGCGGCACTGGCCCATCAGCTTCGTCTCGTCACGAAGACACGGGGTGACGCACTGCAACGCACCAGCAGTCGATTAGAGCAGCTCCCGCCGGCTCCGACTAGGTGGAGACGACGTGAGCGGTGTCCTCCATGCTTGCCTCCTCCTCCATGGCCGCACGACGGTACCGAATCTGCTGCTTCGCCCTGCCGGAGGTGTCATATGTGTGTACTTTATTTTTTCAATGTGTGATTTAAGAGGCAAGTGCACGCATTTCAGCTTAGACAATTCATGTCTTTTGAATTGTCTAAACATATGTATGTTATTGAAATATGACACAAGCCAGGGCTGCCAGACTGCCGGGCACAGATTGGGGAGACCGGAGCTTGTTGTCACTCAGGACGGCGCCAACAGAGCGGTGCTTATTGGTATTGCTGCTTTCTACGTCAGATCATTGAAGAAAGAAAACATTCATAGTATGCCGAATTTTGGACCATAATATGAAGTGATGTCGCTGCATTTAAAGGAAATAGTTCACCTTCGGAATTTTTTTCAGAACACGATTTTATGATATTTTTTAATACAGTTTCTTTTTTTATTTTTAAAATGGTCCTACATCGCGCCAATTCAGACCAGAAGGTCGTACATTATTGATTTTATGGTGTGCGTTATTGGTCTGCGCATGCTCCATGGCAGTGCTGGCACTTTCAGACGGTACGGTATAGCATATATGCGCCGCATTCTTTCGCCAAAAAGTAAAATATCTTCGGCTGGAGAGTCTTTTCAGCCAAGAAAAGTTTCAGATAAGGGTTTTTCAACACGGGCTACAAAACTGCTATTTCAGTTCAAAACCCCCATGTTGAAGGTGAACTATTTCCTTTAAGAATACATATATTCTACAAATGATCAGTTGATAAGGCAAAAATATTTTGAATATTAATTCCTGCAGGAACAGCTTCGTGACAACAAACCCCAGTATGGCGACATTAGTGACGTGCTACGGTAAGCTAATGCTCAAAATATCAAGATTCAAGACTAACTGGAATATGAGAAGAAGCAAAGCTCATTCTCCGCAATCAAAACCCGCACTGCTCAGTATTCAGTTGAGCACACCTATCATGCACATTGACTACCGCTCGTGTGCCTCTGTGCTGGCGCCGCGCCCGTCCCGGTCTCCCCACCTGTACTTGGCGGCCTCGGTCTGTCTGCGAATGACGAACACGGAGACGCTGGTGGAGATCAGCAGGAACACCACGAAGCTGCCCATCAGGCGCAGCAGCAGCGGGTCGCCGGGCGACACGGAGCCCGACCGCGCCGCCACCACCACGAACCAGAAGAAGAACAGGCACACCAGCAGGACCAGTATCGCCCCCAGCTGGGAGGTCACGTACAGCTTGTTGCTGCGCGTGGACCGGGCAGAGGCGGGTGAGAAAGGTCGTCATCCTTGAAGATACGCTGGCTAGTACGCTCCCCACGTAACATGTACGGCCTAACGAGGGGTGGTGATCGACTAGAATCGACTAGAATCGGGTAGAGTTCGACGCCCAGTTCGACTTCACTCATTCAGAACATCCCTGAGTCTTTGGCGCTTGCTCTGTCGGATCACGCATGAAACCCTCTTCACCCCGCCCACCACTATTCACCCCGCCCACCACTATTTCCCAGCCATTCATCTGCCACAACTACTCTCCATCCCTTCCTCTATCGTCAGACCCCTCGATCGTCGGCATTACTGCACCTGTAGGCCTGTCGGATCTTGTTGCGCCTCCAGAAGAGGAAGAGCACGACACAGGTGGCGGAGAAGATCACCACTCCCCCGATGGTGAGCGCCGCAGCCAGAGTGGTGCCGGAGCCACTGTGACGGGAGTAGTGTGGCTCCGTGGGGCAGGGCAGCGGGCCGCCTGTAGTGTTGACAGCCTCCAGCAGAGGAACCCCGGCCATCTTCTTCGGCGAGCGGCACCTGGCGGAGGGAGCCGGTTACAGTGGAGGGAGACCTGCAGCGGAGGGAGATGTCCACTGAGGGGAGGCGGGGACACCGAGGAGAGGGGTGATGACACCTGGTTGTTGTTTTTCGGCTTTATAGTATGCGATATACTATGCTGTAGATGCTATAGACTATGCTGTAGATGCTATAGGCGTTATATATTTTATAAGCGATATAGATGCTATAGGCACTGTAGATGCTATATATGCTATAGACGCTATAGATGCTATACTCTATAGATGCTATAGATGCTATATAGACTATTTGTTTTTGGCCATTGGAATTGATATAAAGGAGCCCATTTTTTACCGTCGTTCCGAGAAGTTCGGTACTAAAGATTCTGCAAGTGCAGAGAAACAATGGTTTACAAGTGTAAGTATTTCAGAATCAGAAGAGATGTTGCCGCTCCAGACACCAGCATATTCATATTTTCACATTTAACGACCGCAATGAGCTTATCGATATGTTCATTTATTGATTGCCAGCACACTTCTCATGCATTACTTCGCCACTCACGTGATTAGTTGGGCAGCTCGCTCATCCTTCTCCTTCAGCATCGGCAGCAGGGAGTCTACCATCCACTGCAGCCGGCAGTCGCAGCGCCACGGATTATCATGGAGCTGCAACTGCACCAGCTGGTTCCAGAACGGCACTGTGGCGGCCTCCAGCGTCGTCAGGTTGTTACCGCTCAGGAACAGCTGCCGCAGACAGACGACACAGCCGCAGACAGCACGGAAATAATTAGGCGAATATTAATGTGAAAAATGACTTATGAAACGACAACATTTAATGAAGAAGAAGACGATCATGGACTGCTGACATTGCAATAGGCCTGTTCGAAGCAGAAACGGTCCAGAATAATACCGTAGAGAGCTCATCATAACCGATGACCGAGACCATACCCTATTTTTTAAATGAGCATAAAACCGACCGATGCAATGGGCGGATTCCTGCATCGTCTCCGTCTAACCTCTTCTAGAGGGAAGATTCCTGGCGAGGTATCCATTCCCTGGAAGATGCGCGGACTGACGCTCCACAACCGTTCGTTGTCGCGGCATCGCAGGATCTTCAGGGCGACCAGCGTCGAGAAGGCGTTGTCGGTGACGTATTCTACGACCATATCGAGACACGTAGGTTACAATTCATGTCCGATAACGCGAGACAAAAAAATATAGATCGGTAGGATGCTACTCTACTGTTTGAGGCGTATTCTGAAGGTTTTATTTAATGCTGTGAGAAAAGGTAAGGTCCAAGGGAGTCGCCGCAAAATTTTGAGTGGTGGGGGGGGGGGGGGGTCGGGTGTTTGGGGGGCCAGCCAGGTGTTTGGTCCCCACTCCCATAGGGATTATGTTAAAATCCTGCTAATATGGGGGGCGGCAGCAGGGTCCTAGGATTGCTTTGGAGCTGGGGTGAGGAGTGGACAATTCTGGCTAAAAATAAGCATAAAGAGTGGAAAATTAAAAAAAAATGTACTCACCATTATCAATATACAATTACCCGCTCACCAGAAGTTATTATTACCTATGCCAATTCTTACCTGACCTCCACAGGCTGCCCTTATCATTACATCCATAAATCAATATCAGGGTTCCAATTATCCAATACATTTTAAAATAAGGAGTGGAAAATTCACAGTAAAACTGGGAAAAAGAGTGGAAAAATTGTATACATAGGGTGTTGTTTTCCACCCAAATTGTATAATGCTAGCACACTGGGCGGCAGTGATCTTGGCGGAACCGCCACCCAGCCCCCCCCCCCCCCCGCCCGGGTGGCGAAGCCTCTGGTAATGTCTTACTTGTTTGCGTTATACAAATGTGTTGTGTAGAATAGCATTCGTCTCCGTAAGATACACTGCTGCAGACAAAGATGTGCCTCGTCCTGATAATGTAACGTTATCTTACCGAGTTTCGGCATCTCGGAGATGTTGAGGATTCTCAACTTCACCATGCCTCGGAAAGAGTCCTCGTTGATGTCCTTGATTGGATTTTTGTCCAGATTCAGGGTCTGGATGGCATGGCTGAAAAGGAGTTTCATATTACTGGAGAGTCTTCGCGCAGGGGTGGTAAAGTGTTCTGTCCTTATGGATAAGGTCGGGGAAAAATGCTCTTTCTCATGAAGTACTCGGGGTCAAAATGCCAGCAAGAATCATTACTATGTCATTCCTGTGAAAATGTACAAAGCGATCATGTCCTTAGAAATACTGATCGTCAAAACCACTTCAGATGTATTATTTACTTAATCATCTTATTCATCACGTCAGTATTGTATATTTATTTTATTTTGTATTAGTAGTTATGTTTCAGCTCTTGATTGCCAATAACAATACATTACATTAAAAAAACGACGGAAAAGAAGAAAACAAACGGACGATAGATTCAACACGTGTTGTCACTGAACAAAAAATGCACCTGGGTCTTCAAGAATGGCCTATAACAACATGATCCAGAAGGAATTGGGCTGATATCATGCGTATCCTCAGAATATGAAGGATTTTAATATTTCCCCATTTACTTATAATGGGGAGGTCACGAAATCGACCCGGCCTTAGGTCACCGATATACAAAATCAGAGATATACGAATTATAAGTACTATTACTCTTATGAAATCCTGTAAGTACGAAATCGTCGGCCAAAACTGTGCTGTGGTGCGACCGCACACTTTTTTGGAGGTGGGGTCACGTGACCTGGCCTGGTGAGCTAACCTGAGATGACCTGTGGTCAAAAACTTACAATATGTGGGCAATTGATGCCTTAACATCTGTGCCAAAAACGGCAGCGCTGCGCGCCGCCGTTTTTTTCGCTATCCTTGAAAAAGCTTAGGGTGCGTCTAAACGCCTCTCACCCGACACGGCGCGGAAAATCAGTACAGTAGATTCCCCGGGGGCGGGGGCGGGGTGCTAGTGCATTTTCAATGGAGGTTCATCGTCAGGACAATGGATTCGATTGTCCTGGGGCCCCACCCTCTAACTCGAAAAAAAAAAGACTAGAAAGACGCAGAAAAAAACGTTCAAAGCTCTTGAAAAGCACATTCGAAGGTTTCAGATATGTTTCCTCAAGTCAATATTGAGGTCACCAGAGGTCATCAAGGTCAGATTTTAAAGTTTTAGGACTTCGCTCCAGAAACCCCCAGATATCACAGGAACTATGATAGGAAGAAACGGAAAAAAAACATGGAAATCTATTGAAAAATGCAATTGCTAAAGTTCGTCGAATTTGGGCTCAGGTCAATGGTTTTAACCATTGACCCCTACCAAAGTTGATTACAAAAACACAAGACTAACGCCAACATTTCACCCGCCAAAATAAAAGCATAACACACACGGACACACACAAAAACAATACTACGCAACATAAAACACACGATGATACGCAAACCGAATATCTAGATTACACATGATTAGACTTATATCGAGTTTTAGCAACCGTATATAACTAGCGACCATTTTTCCAGACTATGTCCCATATGGGGGCTCAAATGAACATTTCCAACGTCGAGGTTGATCGAAGGGCGCGACTGTCGAATCTCTATAGCCTCCCGGAACTTCCTTCTCTTCCAGTGACCTTCCAGAGCAGAGTTTTTGCACTGAGCGGGTCCATACTTCCACTACATGTTTCAAAATGTCTAGCAGTGGCTGATTTGTCCCCCTTGCGAATTTTATATCGGATACATGTATGAAGGAGCATGTATGTAATGAGCATGCATGAGCATGCTGTAAAATATAAAACTAACTGGACTGGAGTTGGTTGGGTTCGTTTTTGCCTCCGAGGGAGCCAGGTCAACAGATGAGCCGTATATCATCACAGTTCCTGAAAGCACATGCCCAGACCTTTCTTTTGAGCTAGGGCCGGGGGTGTAGGCGCAAACCCCCCCCACCGTGACCACCACCCCCCCCTTCCGACACGTTGACACTAACCTCGTTTTCGGGCCGAGGGTGGAGAAAAGCGACCCTTAAAGCTCCAGAGCTGATCCAATGTCAAAAAGGCTATTTTTAAAAAAGTTATCACGAATAGCTTTTTACCTAATAACGGCAAGGAAATAATTTGACGCCATCGTGCTTGTCTCGTCAAGACGCTTCGACTCATTTTAGATTTGACCAGGTCAGGTCAACTTACAAATGTGACCTCAGGTCAAGGTCAAGTGGTGGTGGCCCAATTAGGTCATGTTGCATATGGAAAGACGTGCCGCGACGAGATAAACACATTGGTGTCTGCTTCACTTTTATATCGTCATTATGTCGAAAGTTATTTACTTAAAACTGTTGGTGATCATCAGGTCATCAATAATTTCCTATAAAAACATGATCCAGAAGGAAGTAGACTGCTATCTTGCGTCTCCTTAGAATAGGAAGAATCACCACAGGAGGTCATACGACTCAGACTCAGTCTTCACCACAGGAGGTCATACTCTTCAGTCTTCACCACAGGAGGTCATATGACTCAGGCCATAGAGTATTACGCCCTTCCCATCGTAATCAAGAATCTACCTCCTCTGCATGACCTCTGTCCAAGTAAGGGCGCCGCCACCTTCCGAAAGTTGGAGGGAGACGGAGGCATTCTGAAGTCGATTATCTGCATGCAGCGCCCATAGGCCTAATGTTAAAATTTGAAAATGTTGGGGGGACGGACACGCCCCCCCCCCCCCGTCTCCGATGCCAATGTGTCTAGGTAGCCAGGAGATCCATGACTTGTTGATGGCACTGCCGCGAATAGAGACAACACCCATCAACGACTTTCCCGCTCGTCCCACGGGTACTCTGATAGGCCTGGGCGGCTGACCTGTTGACCCTGCCCGGTCCCTGACAGGCCTGAGCGGCTGACCTGTTGACCTGACCCGGTCCCTGACAGGCCTGGGCGGCTGACCTGTTGACCTGCCCCGGTCCCTGACAGGCCTGGGCGGCTGACCTGTTGACCTGCCCCGGTCCCTGACAGGCCTGAGCGGCTGACCTGTTGACCTGCCCCGGTCCCTGACAGGCCTGAGCGGCTGACCTGTTGTGCAGCTCAGGCGGCACCTCTGTCAGCTGATTGTCCGCCAGGTCCAGGTGTCGCAGCGTGATGAGCGAGTGCAGCAGGCCGTGGGGCAACACGCGCAGTCCGGTGCCGGCCAGGCGCAGCGTGCGCAGCCGAGGCAGAGAGGTCAGCGCCAGCTGCGTGTGGTGGTCCAGCAATGGCAGCGGGTTGTATGACAGGCTCAGCTCGTCAGACTCGAGAAGTGCGACAGCACTTCCTCGAGATCGAGTGAATCTGAAGATGGAGGGTGAAATCGGGGTGAGTGGTGGGGTAGAGGCGAGCTGGGTCAAACCAGCTTGACGTAAACGTGAATCTTGCCAAATATTTGTAGCAAATATGATCAAACTTGAACATTATGAAGGAACACGAAATGAGACCGACTGTTTTGTGATGTCTTGGGAAGATATGCTAACTAAATATGTATTTAAGCATATGTAATCTTGGAAAACAATGTATCTCTCATTATAATTTGCGACCCAAGTTGATTCATATTGTGACGAAAAAATAAATGCATGCCATTTAATCACTGATCGGTCGAAAGCCATCAGTTTCTGATTGGTGCCTGGCGCTTAGACTGTCCCGCAGAACTTCACTGTAATGCGGTGCAGCATAACTAGACCATTTCCAGTGTGCTGGTTGATCAACCGTAGACCGTAACCGCACTGGTTCACTGCAGAGGAGTCACCACCAGAGGAGTCACCACCAGAGGAGTCACACCAGAGGAATCACCACCTGGACGATATAGCACCAACTGCAGAGGAGTCACCACTCATCACCACTGGCGGATCCAGAACGGTGGCTTTTGGGGTGGGGGGAATCCCAAAGTTCACAGAATTCTGAAAACTCGTCGGATTTCGCTTGCTTATGCATTGATGGCTGATTTAAAACAAACTTTCCTTAGTGAAAGTTTGCTTAGATTTTCTTCTATATCAGGAAATGTGTCAATTTTGCGCCAATTTCGGGCGTTTCTTCTTCTTCTCTTCTTTTTGGTGGGGCATGGCCCCTCCCCCCCCCCCTCCTGGATCCGCCAGTGGTCACCACGTGTTTTCGACTACGGACACGGAGTCTAACCCCTCTGCCCACTCATGACTCACGTTATTGTAGCTGAGATCGAGCTGCTGAATCGGAGACGGCTGGTAGTCGTCGGAGCTGAACTTGCGCGGAACGTCTTCTCTGACATCGAACTCCGCTCCAGCTTGTTGTGACTGAGATCGAGCCACCGCAGCCGCGGCAACGCAGCGAACGCGCCGTCCGCCACGCTGGCGAGGTCGTTGTGCTGGAACGAGAGGACGGTGATGTTTTGGGCGGGCACCTCCGCCACATTTGTCAGCGCGTTCTTGTCGTAGATGAGGTGGATGTCGCTCTGGTTGGTGGCCATGTGTCCCTGGATGGTTAGGCCGATGTGAAGTCTAGGTCCGAGCAGTCGATGAC
>JAXIVJ010003671.1:0-2500 GCA_036785665.1 Chirona hameri | reverse complement strand
GTGGCGTCGGGTCGTCAGCAGAATCGCATTTTATCTAGTGTAAACTTGTTGATCAGGAGAGAGGGAGGTGGCCGTCGGGTCGTTCAACCAGAATGCATGTTATCTAGTGTAAGCTGGTTTGCTCAGGTGGGAGAGGTGGCGTCGGGTCGGTCCGCAGCATCGCATTTTATCTAGTGTAAAGCTGGTTTGCTCAGGAGGGAGATGGTGGCGTCGGGTCGTCAGCAGGAATCGCATTTTAACTAGTGAAACAAGTTTGCTCAGAAAGAGAGGGTGGCGTCGGGTCGTCAGCAGATCGCATTTTATCTAGGTGTAGCTGGTTTGCTAAGGGGCCTTGGCCCCAGTTGCCCCCACCTTGGCTACGTCTCTGAACCAACAAATATATATGTGTTGCAATAATTTGGTTGCAAGCCACTCATATGCGGGGGACAGTTCTCACTGTGATGAGAGTGAGCTATCTATGCTTAGTTACTTTAACGGTCGTTTATTGTCGCGTCTCACTTTATAGATTTTTCAGTAAGGCCTAAGAACATTGTAGGTTAATATATTATGCTACACTTTCTAATGGTCTGGGAAAGTTGTAATAAAATCGCTGAAGAATAGCCACAACTGTGAATTAGGAGAGTCAAATGACATATAACCCTATTGTAACAGGGGGGGGGCGGATTCGCCCCCCCCCCCCCTCATGTTTTTCGCAGATATCTCCAGAACGGCTGGGAGCAGCCCTGAAAATTTTAAGCTTTTCATAGAATTGAACTCTGCATTGGAATCGTCAAAATTTTGAGTTTCTTAACTTGAACAGAGCGGTTCCAGGCACAGTTTTGGGTGGGTTCGGAGCGACATTGGCGAAAATACGGGAAATGCGATCTTCAGGGTTTCTTCCTAGCTGCATTCAAGTTGAAGGAGTTACATCGGCTTACCGTGAATTGCAAACCAAGTGCAAATTAGATGTTGTTAATGAAATATCATAAAAATTGCATGCAGAGGCGGTTCAGGGGCTTGAACAAGTGGGGGGGGTCCAGGAAGTATTCAATGTTTGGCAGGGAAGCCAATAGAGAATGTTAAGGGGCATTTATAGCTATAAGATGTAAAAGATAGCTTCTGCTTCCATTATTTGCATAATTTATTACATATAGAGTTTCGGGGGCGTCTTCGAACATGAAAATTGGGGTGACTGCAATGGTGATTGACGATATGCCAGCGATTAACGGGCGCTATTTACGTTTAGCTTATAATTAATATATGCACATATGAGACAAAAAAAGGGTAATAAAGTATTTTTTTGCAGAGGCGCGCTCAGGAATGGAGAAAGGGTGTCATATTAATGCAAGGAAACTAAAGAGGCATGGGCGTACAATGACATAACATACTGCAGTTTTCGGGATGAAACACGCACCACAGGCTACTCTACGAACGATTATAAGATAATAGGCGGTTCCAGGTAGGGTTAAAAAGGGTGGTAAGCAAGTGAATTGAAGTTGTAAGTGAAAAGTCACTGTAGACTGTTAGTTCATAGTAGCGGATACTATTACTTATCAAAAAGGTCTTGCGCCGCCTAGTTTGGGATCCTAGTACGCCTATGATGAAGTACAAACATGCAAAAAAGATCTATCTATGATCAGTAACATATGTATAGTGCTGGGTAGCAACTTGGTCTAGCGGTTAATATTTTTTTCCCAATTTTACCCCTTTTTCACTAACCTGTACCGCCTATGGAGCAAAAAAAAGATTATGATTTCTAACTTGTTTTTTATAATGTCTCAATCCACATAACCCATTTCATTTATCAAAAAAAACACATCAAAAAAAATGGTTTTATACGCACTTTACTTCTCCCCATATTGAGTGGACTGCACACGCCTATGATTTTTGAATTTGCAAACGTCACCGTCGTATATCAATTTCCGATTCAATCCTCTATCGATTCCTTTTAGTTGTGTTAAAATCGGATCGATATAAACATGAAAGCTATGTTGGGATCAAACATACCAACTAAAAATTTGTAGTTTTTGCCCCCCCTGTTGGCCCCCTATCCAAATTTATATTTTTTTAATTATTTATAAATGTAGATCTTGATGAGGAACCAAAAAACCGTTCATTGTTGAAAATCGGACGGTTTTAGATCTCGAGATCTCCGGGGGGGCGGAATTCCGTGGTTTCTCCCTCCCCCCCCCCCCCCCCCCCCCCCCCTGTTACAAATAGGGGGTAAGCCAGAGGCCTGTTACAAATGGGTTAAAGAAAATCCCCTAATTAGAAATGAGGCGGGTGGATTCCCACTTTAGTTGGTAAGATCCATTTGCAAGTGGTCTACGGAGTACGCTGTAGATTGCTTCCTCGTGCGATATGCCTCAGTTTCACCAAAGTACTAGGTTGGAGGATTGTAATGATCTCTCCCAAATGTTTCGAAGTGACTGCTTTCACTGAGACACAAAGTCTCAAATTCTGTTCGTACCGTGCGTGGCTGAGGACATTTCCCCTCGCTAGCTGGTAATATTTGTGGTCA